>APFE031672580.1:42571-56401 GCA_000404065.3 Pinus taeda | reverse complement strand
AAATGAGCTCAAAACCCTCATTTATGGGTCAACGTGAATGTGACACTGCCCTCTTGTGCTAATGGAAGGTTGCACCATATGAGCCTCACGCTCCCAGCATGGATTTTGACTAGATACTCACATTGAACCCTAAAAGTCAAGTTTTCCCAAAGTGGAGGAGAAGCTTTGTGATCTAGAGGCTTCTAGAACGACGAGCTGGGTGATGTTCGTTGTGGATGTGGTCAAATTTTCCCAATATTACCCTTTGATATTATCCCTATGAGCTTCATCCTTAAGATGAGGACCTTCCCCTATCTTTGGTGAGATCCTAACTCCCTCTCCCTGCCTATAAATTCTTTCCCCTCCATTCCCAAATGGTTGGTCTCTGATTATTCTCACCCTTATGCTAAGATAGTGCCTACATGTTATTCACTTTGGCTTCGATAAGGAGTGCTTGGAGAGCTTGAGTTTGGAATTGAACATTCACTCAAGGAGGGCTACTAACATCAAGGCCTATGTTGTATGCTTCCTCTTTTGTTTATTAATATATACAACTATTGGTTCACTTTCCATAAACTCTTGTCTCAATGCTTCATTTATCTTAATGCTCCTTGATATGTTAAGTGTATTACATTTGATTATGCTTGTTGCACTTTTATGCTTTTACGAGTTTTTGGCCTCTTGTGCGAGTATTCAAATGCTATGAATAACGAGGAATGAGCTTTAGGAGCAAGTGATCAAGATCTTCAACAAAGGAGTGCATTATATCATCAAAGCGAGGTAGGTTTCCTTCCTCTTCTCTTATTTCAATTGTAATCTAGGAAAGTGTCTTGTAGATTGTCTTGTTTGTTGCTAGACCCACTCATTGGGCTAGAGGGATCGTCTATGTCCGCAGAGAGGATTGACCTACACAACACAACCAAAAATTTTCAAGCGTCAGCATTCGTGGAATTCCTTATTCAAGAAAGAGGAATAACAAGGGATCATAAACTCGTTGGAGTGGCTCTGTCACAAGATCCGGAGGATAGTGTTGGGTGTGGAGCCTGATTATCTTCTTTATTCAGAGGTATCACCATGTTGGACCCCAGTTCGTAATGGAGCGACGAAATTATGAGCCCCCCCTGGTAGGGGTTCGGGGGAAGCGCCCCTAAAGCTAAAAATAGATGTAAGTTCTCCTTGTAAAATGTTGTAATTTCATAATCAATCTGAGCCATTCATTAGGTGGATGATATGATGGTATAATTTATGTTTAATTTAGGTTTTTTTTCCCTAGAATACAACCCCTCGCTATACATGAGGGAATTGTATTGCGGTTATGTAGATGTGTATTCTGAGTGAGAAAGAGAGAGGAGATTGTGTGAGAGTGAAGAGGAAATTACAGCGGATCGGTTGTAGGTTGTATCTCTTCATTTTGTTGGATAGTATAAAAGGAAGGACCGATTGTTTCTGTGTGGACATAGCCCAAATTTGGTAAACCACGTATATTTGTGTCTCTCTCTCTTTTTTATGCATTTTCTGTGTTTGTATTTCTAAAATATTTTATGCATTCCATTGCTCTGTAATATATAATTTTCTAATAGATAACACGAGTGGGTGCTTAGCAAAACATGGTGGTTATGGTGGAATGTTGGCATAGGTCCAATTGGTCGTAGAACCATTGCAACCAAGTCATGGATGAATCAATGTTTGAAGGGTTAAGTTATGCTCATAGTGTGTTGTAGAGAGATTAGGTAGGTCGTAGTTTATAATTTATTTAGATAGTTCTATAAGACATTTCGAATCAGAAAACCTAGACACAACAACCATAAATTAACTACTGATATTCCTTCCTTATCACTATTGGCCGAAGGGAAGGTGACCTGGCCAAAGTCTTTATCCTGAAGGTTTAATTTTCATAGAAAATGGGGTTGGCAGGGATAACATCAACTGAGATGCACTTACATCCATGCCAACCTGATGGTTACACCATTGGCTAAGAGATGGGCCACTTAACAAGTTGGCCCGATGGGCTAATTACTGGTCATTCAGGAGGATGCATGAGGAATGGGCGTTGGGATGATCAGGCACTTGGCCATCTAGGCCTACAACTTGGACCAAGGCGTCGAGGTGACGTGTCCTAGAGGGTCCCGCTTGACTAGTCAAAGGGCGGAGCTTAATGAGAGCATTGAGATAAAATCATCGGGATGATGTATCCTGGTGATCCCCTCTTGTAGGTATAAGGAAGTGAAATGGAAGAAAGTGTTGGTACCAAGGCATCGAGGTGATGTGTTTTAGAGGGTCTCTCCCAACTTGTTAAAGAGTGGAGCTTAACAAGCATGTTGGGATAAAAGCATCGATATTATGTGGAGGCCCGAGATTGGAGAGGCTTGAGCAAGGGTTGTAGGTGGGGGCCCCACCTCAAATGGTCGAATGAGATCCCATCCAATGATCCAATGATAGAGGTGCTGTTGTGACACCCTTCTCCAATGACATCAGAGTGGACATAAAGGGGGTGGTGAAAATAATGCCAGGCATCAGATGGTCAAAGCCATCGTTGATCATTCAATCGAGGCCGAGGAACCCGAGGCCGAAACCATGATTGTGTTGGGGTAGTTTCCCGTCGGTTGTATTGACCCAGTGAAATCCAACCTCATCCATAAATCTCCCCTCTTAATTTATGGTTGTTGGATTGGTCTCTCCTCTCTCTCTCTCTCTTTTAATATATATATTATTATATATATAATATAATATCTAATCTTATATATATATATATATATAGATATAGATATATAGATATATAATGATGATGGATAATAACTATAATACAATAAAAAGAGCTAATCCCATTTCTCTAACAACATAAGAGGAGTTGGATTATCAGTAGCAACTAACCCGATGCGGTAATTTGGGTGTGATGGTTACAAGTGGTATCAAAGCATATGGGTTTAACACTTGGAATGGATGGGCTCTATCATGGACAAGTAAAGAATTTTTATAAATTATCTAAACAAATTTTTTTAGGTGTTAAAAGTTGGTCTAATAAATCAATTGCAATCTTAATAGGTGGAATTAGCCTTGTACTTTCTTTAACATGGCACAAAACCAAATACTGATATGTTCCATTGCCATAAATAAATTAACAACTGTGATCATTTGTGAATTTTGCATACCCACGTATTATAGTTAATTTTTGTTGTTTTGTTATAATCATGCACTAAATTGGACTATTGTTGCAGATGGAACATTACATTGACTATGTAAGAGCAAGAACATGGGCATAGTTTTGTTGTTTAATTGTTAATTATGCACTAATAATTGATTTTTCTTGAAAATATGATAAAATATTGAGTATCATGGGTATACTAATATGGTTCTTCTGTCACAACAAAAATCTCCATTAAAACTCCATGAATGAAAGGTTCATGAGCATTATTGTTTTTATTTGTCTATCAAATGAAAAATATAACAATGTGTGTGGTTGACAACACATCACAAGTAGCATAAGACATAGGAAAAGAAGATATGAGGATTGGAATGGTGCAGTACAACTTTGATCATTCACAAAATAGAAGTGATGAGATCAATGTCAATGAAGAAGAGATATTAGTTGACCAAGGGGGAGGGAATCACTCCTTCTATTGGATGGATACCTTGAGGAGCCTAAGGGATGAGGGTAGGAGCATCAAATCAGAAAATGAGAGGCTGGTAAGAGCTCAAGAAAGATAGGTTGATATAAATGCAGTCATTGTGCAAAGTCTCTCAGATTTGCAAAGGCAAATTCAATCTAAGATGAGGGCCAACCATAGATACAGGAAGATCCCTTAGGAGTTAGAAGAGAATACCAATGGGGAAGATATTGGAAGGTCCAGAAAGAGGCATAAACATGAAGTGAGGATATTGTGCCAAGTGATGTACCCTTGAACACCCCAAGAGGAGGGAATAGCACACATGTGGATCATTCTAGCAAACCATCTAGTTCTGCTACCAGGAGTCACCACCATTACTCTCACCATTATCAACATCATCACTCAAGAAGCAAGGGAAAGGAGTACATTCCTGAGGAGTTTAAGAAATCCAAGCCACCCTCATTTTATGGGGACATGAATAAATCAAAAGAAGGAGAAGCTTGGTTTCTAGGCATGAATAAGTTTTTCAGAATTCATGACTATTACGAAAGCATGAAAATCTGGATTGACACCTATAACTTAAAAGGAAAGGTGGACATATGGTGGGAATATTTCAAGAATTTTAGAGGCATTCTTGAGAATAAATTTACTTGGGAAGAATTTGAAAAGCTCTCCATAGAGAAATATTTGTCTAAGCATTATTATGACGGCAAGGAAAATAAGTTCTATGAACTCAAGATGGGGAAATAACAGATGATGAATATGTCACCAAGTTCCTAGAACTATTAAGGTATGTGCCATATCTCAAGGATGAGAAAGATAAGATCCAAAGATTTATTAATGGGTTGTTTTTTTTTCTCAGTAAAACTATTCTATTATATACAAAAGCAGAGTACAAATACATTCAAACTGTCTAGAAGATCCAGCTGCCTGGAAGAATGGAAGCATGGAACAGCCACTGTCACAAAAAGAAGAGGGCGAACCTGACCATTAGTCATTCCCACACAAGGGCGAGAGCAAACAGAAGAACAATCCCGCGTAGGGGAAATCACAGATTTTGACACAGAGTATCCATCCAAATGTTAAAAAAACCGGCCTTGAACAGCAGCGTTGGCACAACGCCACATTGACACACTAACACAAAACATTTTGACACGAAGACAAAGCCAAAAAGGAATGCACAAAATCCCTTCCGAGCAGCGTGACCTGAGACCGAGTAGCAGTTAATCTTCCGGAATCTCCTCCACAATTCTGCACCAACCATATTCCTCAGCTTCCTGAGCTTGGACCTCCTTCGCAGTAGTCGTGTCGGGCTCTATCTGGACGTCCTCCTTCTGAATGTGTGGTCTTTCCATTGCCTTCCCCGGGTCTGCAGAGGGCATCTCTATAGCCTTCGCGACATTAACTGGTGAGGTAAACTCTTGTTGTGCACTAGTTTCGCCCTCATCTTAGGCTTCATCTATGAATAGCACCGAGACATGGGCGTTGATCCGGGGGCAATTCAAAGGGTTGTTGAAGGTGAAGACTGTTGAACCGAAAAAAGGCGAGGACGAAGACCCAGGAGAGCTCGCTTCTAGGTGTTGATTCTGCCTCAGAAAGCTAGCACCTCCCGCATGAGGGAAATGGCAGTGGCAGTGGCAGTGAGGAAAGGTCTCTGCCTCGACGGAAGGGTGCGAGGGCCCTCCTCGGTTGGAGCCTCGACGACTTAGCATTCGCTGTCGAGGCCTAACCATATTAACAAGGTTGGGCAGAGCCGAATTGGGATGCATAAAGCCGAGAGAATCGAAAACAGGTTGGGTGTTCAAACCAGAGCTTAAACTCAACAGCACCAGAGGTGGCAGAAGAACCCCAAACCAAACCTGAATGAACATGGTTGCGCCTGTGCTGCCATCGTTAATATTGCCGCTACCCTTGCCTCGAAGCACACCCGCCATTAATATGGTCTTCATGATTGCCGAGGAGCCGAGCCCTGTAGCGCAGTCGAAAATGGACGGAGCGTAAATGCTCCTTTGATGCCGTCCTCTGTAACTTAACCACAGCCGCCGGGAATGTCCCTCTCCTCCAGCGTACAGGTCACCTCTGCGCATGGCGGGCAGGTGGCCTCCCCTGCACACCTGTCCCATCACTTTACTAACGCCTCTTAGCACCCGCATCCGGGGGATTTATTAATGGGTTGTTAATGAAATTCAAAGATAAAATTGAGTTGTTGTAACCACGAACTCTAAAGGATGCTATTAAGAAGTTGAAGCACTGCTATGAGCAAGCCAAACGCAGGCCTGAAAACAAAAGTAACTGGAAAGAAAAGAACAGTGTGGGACAGAAGAAGAATTGGCCTAAGAAGAGTTTAGAGAAGAGGGAAGGTAAGCCTTCAACCCATAGGAACCAATTTTAGCATAAATCCAACATTGTTGTTAAGAGACGTATGTAGCAACCAACAACAAAGCAGGTCAATTTTGAAGGACGAGAGCCATTAAAGTTTTGGACATGTGATAAAAACCATATAAAAAGATATTATCCACATCAACAAAATTATGGACCAAATATTCACAGTGTCCAAGAATCTTGAACAATGGGTGAGGTAGCTCAAAGTATGCCTAGAATTTATGTAGAAATGGACAGCCGTCAAGAAAACCACCATGCATCCATCATTGAGATGGAAGATAAGTTGCATAACCAAATTGTTTCTATTTTAATTGATATAGGTTCCAATTACAACTATATTAGCCCAGATCTTGTTGGAAAACGCAATTTGGGCGAGGATTTGCATGAAGAACCATGGTTGATTCAATTGGAAACTGAAACCAAAAGAAGAATTAATTACTGGGTGAGGTCATGTACATTTGAGCTCAGTGGCATGCCTACAAAATCACTTTTAAATGTATTTCCATTGGTTGCATACAACATATTACTGGGCATGGACTGGTTGTATTTGCATAGAACCAAAGTGGACTATTGTTAAAAGGAAATTGAATGCTTAGATGAGTTGGGAGAAGAATAGTGTTGCAAGGAAAGAGAGCCTACATCAGTGAGGTTGATCACAAATATGCAAGCCAAGTTCAGTAGGATAAAGGAATGTCTGTTGTTTACAGTACATGTTTCTAGTAATGAGAAAGATGGTGGTGATAGTGAGAATGAGGAAATTGAACAACTGAAAAATTACCCTGTTTTGTAGCAATATGCAAATGTCTTTCCAGTGGAGGTTCATGGATTAACTCCTCACAGAGAGATATTTCTTTATTGAGTTGGTACCTGGAGTGACACTAACATCCAAGACACAATACATGATGACTACCCCTGAGTTGGTGGAGTTGAAATTACAGCTAAAGGAGATGTTGGACAAAGGCTACATAAGGCCAAGTATGTCTCCATGGGGAGAACTTGTATTGTTTGTAAAGAAGAAGGATGGAACACTTAGATTATGAATTGATTACATGAAGTTAAATAAGGTGACCATCAAGAATAGGTACCCATTCCTAAGGATTGGTGATCTCTTTGATAAGTTCATGGGAGAAACAATCTTCTCCAAGATTGACTTGATGTCAGGGTATCATCAAGTAAGGATCAAGGATGAGGACATTCATAAAACTACTTTCAGGAAAAGATATGGGCATTATTATTTTGTAGTGGTACCCTTTGGGCTTACTAATGCCCCTGCCACATTCATGCGCTTAATGAATAGTGTGTTGCGTCCTTATTTGGACAAGCTTGTTACTTTTTTTTGTTGACATCATGGTGTACTAAGAGATAAAGGGAGAGCATGAAATCACCTAGTTGCAATGCTACAATTGTTGAGGGATCACAAGCTTTATGCAAAGCTTAGCAAGTGTGATTTGTTCCAATAACATATACACTATTTGGGGCACAATATCCAAGGAAGGAATATCAGTTGATCCAAAGAAGATCAAATACATAATGGAGTGGCCAACCCCAAAGACTGTGGATGAGATCAGATCATTCATGGGATTTGCAGGTTATTACAAAAGATTCATCAGAAATTTCTCCAAGATAGGCCATCATATCACGATGTTGCAGAGAAAAGGAAAGAGATTTGAGTGGATTTCTCAATGTGCATAAATCTTTGAGCAATTAAAACAATTGCTCACAAATGCACCAGTGTTGAGAATTGCAAATCTTGACAAGGATTTTGTGGTGTGCACATATGCCTACAAGGAAAGACTTGGTGGAGTATTAATACAGGAAGCGAAGGTGGTATGCTATGAATCAAGGAAATTAAATGAACATGAGGTGAATGATGTAACTCATGATTTAGAGTTAGTGGCCATCATTCATGCTTTGAAAATATGGAGGCATTACTTACTTGGAAAAAAATTTATACTCATTACAGGCCATGGTGGGATCAAGTACTTGATTGGGAAACCCATGTTGAATGTTAGGAAAGAAAGATGGTTGGATACGCTTAGTGATCCAAGTGGCTCTAGACACAGGCAGAAGTCCCTGAGGACTCAGAAAGCGTCAAAATTCAAAGTGGCCAAATTGTTCCAAAACCAGCACCAGATCGAAGTGCTCGTCACTCTGATACCACAACTTGATCCGAGTTGACTCAACTCGCGGATTTAACCAAGATATTTTACTTTCATGATGTTGTTAGAATTACATTTAAAATAGCATAAGTGAACATATATGCATGCTGTAATGAAAAAGGATCATGACAAGAATCAACAACATGAAACACAAGACGTTGATCATGGAGTTTGTCCAAGAGGGACTACGTCTCCGGGCCCCAATGTCAAGATGATGTAGGTCGCTGCATTAAGTGTTGTCAACAGTGATGATGTACATGGGTGGTGACGTCACTATCATACAAAGAAAATGCCCTCACATAGGAGTGTCTCCACGAGATGTTCCACTACAGGAACTTTCATGCACAAAAAGGACTCCTATCAATATGACATAAACTCATGCATGATGATAATGAGCATCCCGCTGACATGGCATCAAAGGGATCTCAATGAAAACATACATGGCAACACATGAGTATCCCATCAACATGACGACAAAGGGATCTCAAACAAAACATGATGAATCATGACAACAAGTACATCCCACAGATGATTCCGTGTCACACCAAGCAGGAATCATGAAACAAGTAAGAAAACAAGATCCCACATCAAACATCAAACAAGGATCTATGCAGCACAATGCATCTCATAGCAAAAGGAATTACATGAACGCACTACATCTACCTCACATCCTGGGCCATCTGAAGAGAAGGATGCCAAATTGTTGGATCTGGCCGTACCATCAATCTCATGGTGTCGAATCTCATGGAAATGGTTGTTCACACATGAATGCTAACATTTTCACTCCACTTTGAAAAGTGGCTAAAAATGAAATGATCAAATGGAAAACCATATTGCACCATCAAATTTGTGGCATTGAATAGGGTAAAAGCAACTGTCAAAATTTTGAATTCTGAGAAAGTGGAAATCTAAGGCTACAAGAATCTTTTAGATTCCCCTAGATTCCTCAAAGATTCCCTCCTCTGGGTCATCTGAAGATCTGCTACTCAGATCAAAATTTTGCCTGTGTCATCGGGTTTGTGTCGTTGAGAGGTGTAGGATTGACATAAAGTTTGTCCACTTTGGACACTGGCAAAATTTTGCCCTCCTGAAAATTTTGCTCAATCAAGGTTCTACCTGCAAAAATTAATAATAAAAAAAACGTTGTCTCAATTTCCATGCCACGCCTTCCTTGATTTCTATGCTCAGGGTGGACCCCCTCTGCACTGCCACCTCTCTCTCCCTTCGTTGGTCACATTGTGTAAGAGGGTTTACGTACAAACTGGAGGGAAAACTTTACCAAGTGTACCCACTTGACATGTTGGTTGGCGGGCGATAATTAAAGGTTTGTTGTTGGCAAAGGTTTCAAGTTCAATACCCACTCCCACCTATTTTAATATGGCATGCATTTAGTTATGGTCCACACGCATTTTTTTTGGCACGCGACACATTATGTTTGAATGGGCTGGTGTGATAAGGTGTGGAACCGTTACATTTAAATGGGGTTATTGGTTGTATTAATGGGCGGAAGGTTGAGCCGCCCATGGAGTGGGCCATCCACATGGCTGGGCGGGTTCGATTCCCACCAACCCATGTTTATATATGCATGTTTCTTTAGTGGGTGGGGGCGTGGGCTGAGTCAATCGGAGGTGGCCTGCTCATAGCCCATATAATAATTGTTTTAATATATATATATAATATATTATATATGGTGGTTGAGTCAACGCGGATCACTTAGTGAGTTTGAATTTCATATTAAGTACATCAAAGGCAAAGAAAATAAGGTTTCCACTGCTCTTAGCAAAAAAATTCAAGAGAATCACATGGTAGTCATAAGTTCTTATAAAACAAACCTAGTAGAAAGGGTAAAAAATATAGGGCGACAAGATGGAAAATATCAGCAAATGAAAGAAAATATGCTACAAGATGGTGGGGATGAGGGATATCACTTTAGTAATGATGGCCTAATAAAGTTCAAAAACATAATTTATGTGTTGAATAATGATGAATTGAGAGGTTCATAATGAAAGAGTTTCATGTCAAGCATTATTCAGGCCATCCAGAATATCAGAAGACCCTTACAACCATTAAAAAGTTATATTTTTTGCCAAATTTGAAGAAACAAGTGGTTGATTTTGTGGGTAAATGTATAGAATGCTAGCAAGTGAAGGTTGAATGCAAGCATCTAGCAGGACTATTGCAGCCTATTCCCATTCTGGAATGGAAGTGGGAGGTAATTTCTATGGATTTTATTACAGGTTGTCCTAGAACCTCTAGGAAACATGATGCAGTCATGGTAATTATTGATAGATTGAGCAAGTTAGCTCACTTTGTGGTTGTCAAATCCACTAGTTCAGCCAGTGAGGTGGCTCAAATCTTCATAAAAGAAATCGTGAGCCTACATGGTATCCCCAAGAAAATTATTTTAGACCGAGATGCTAAGTTCACTTCAAGGTTTTGGAAGGAACTATTTGCAAGTTTGGGGACAAAATTGGCATTTAGTACAACATATCATCCACGAATAAATGGGCAGATAGAGAGGATGAATAGGATCCTTGAAGACGTGTTGAGGATGTATGAAATACATCAACCCAAGAAGTGGGAGAAGTACCTTCCACTTGTAGATTTTGCATGCAAGAATGAATACCAAGGGTCCATTATAATGAGTCCATTTGAGGCACTATATGGGAAGAGTTTCAATACTCCTGTCAATTAGAGTGATCTAGTGAATAGGGTCCGTGTTGGTCCTAATATGCTCAAGGAAATGAAGCAAAAAATTAAACTCATCAAACAAAATTTGAAAGTGGCACTGGATAGGCAAAAAAACTATGCATATCAACATAGGGTGCACAAAGAGTTCCAAGTTGGAGAACATGTTTATCTAAGAATCAAACCCAAGAAGAAATCCTTAAATATTGGGTCATGTGCCAATTTGGCACCATGGTATTGTGGGCTTCTTGAGATCTTTGAGGAGATCAAATCAATGACCTATAGGCTGGCTTTACCTCCTTCAGTTAAATTTCATGTTTTTTTCCATGGTTCTTTGCTTAAAAGATATGTGAAGGATTATAATCATGTGATTGATTGGTTTATACTATAGGTGGAATCAAAGGGAGAGTTCTATCTAGATCCATTGTGCATTCTAGACCGGGGGAGTCTCATGCTCGAGAACGAGCCCTAGAGAAAGTCAAAGTGTAGTGAAAGCAGTTTGGGCTAGAGGAAGCCTTATGGGAAATGGCTAATGCCTTGAAAGCTAATTATCCTTTTATGTTTGTTGATTAAAGAAAATGTTTGTATGATTGTAAATACTATATAGAAATGTGTATATAAAGCTCCATAAAAAAATATGTTAGATCTAAGACTTTTGTGATCCATAATGTAGATATTAGCGTTTTGGATTAATCACATTGTTAGTATTTGGTTGATGTTTCGAACCAACTAATGTGGTTCATCCTTAGGAAAAGGTGAGAAATCAATCGATCTGAGGGAATAAATAGCATGGATGCATCATTGCCCAGAGTTAGCCGTTGAAAATTAACCGTTGGTAAATTAGTTAATATAATATATCATGATTATTAATATTTTTCTAGTAAACCTTTAACTCTAGTTTTTTATATAATTTATCATTGTTATACTTCTATTGAAGGGTAATAAGCTATCCTCTAACAAATAATGGTCATATAAACTTGATAATATTAATAAATAATCTTATTATAAACATTGATAATAAATAATTATAAAAATATTGAAATAAAATATTTAAATTGAATTATTTCCTAAGAGCTAGTTTTCACCAATTATTTTTATTTAATAAGTTCAACCCTACCAATATTTATTTAATTGTATATTAAATATTTATTTATATAAATCTATAATATTTTAATATAATATTTTTTATTTAATTTTTCCTAACAGCTAGTTTTTAACTAAATATATAATATTACTTCTTAAATAATATTTTACTTTCCCTATTAACTAATTTACCAATGGCTAACTATGGGAAATGATGCATCCATGCTATTAATTCCCTCATATCGATTGATTCTTCATCTTGTCATGAGGATGAACCACATTAGTTGATTCGAAATGGCGACCAAATCCTAACAATGTGATTAATCCAAAAAATAATATGTATTTGTATTTTTTTTTGTGTTGCATACGAGCAGAAAGAACACCAAGGGTAGTTTTCCCTCAAGTAGGAGTGGTCTATGATAGCCCCAACCATGGTGCTCTCATGAAAATAAATTGTAAATATTTTTACTAAAAAATAAAAATTAAAAAGGGAATTGAGTCAAGGGACACAAATTCGAGAGTTGAGAAGGAGGTTACTTGCTTGGGATCAATGAGGTTTCTTGTGCAAATATTTGAACTGGTTTTGGACAACCATTAAATTCTAGTTGGTGATCTTTAATGAGCTGATCAAGAATTAAATTAGGCTACAAAATAAGTACGCAGGTCCATGTCACCTTGCAGAACGTTCACAAGGAAGACAGGGCCAAATTTATGAAGGATGACAGTGCTGATAGTAAGGACATGAAGTCAATTCCTATGCAAAATAGTAAACAACATAATAAAAGAGGGCATGATAACTCATCTAAGGGTGATTACAAAGAGAAGGGAGCTAGACTTCATGGAAGAATTCCCACAGACGAAGAACTACAAAAGAAGAGGAGGAATAATAAGGAAAGCTACAGAGTAGAAGAGAAGAGAAGGCAATGAACAAAATTCGCTTGGAAATATTGGTATACAAATGGTTTCTCCTTGGTGAGGAGCAATGCTTTTAGAGTCCCTGTAAATCCAGAGGGTGGAGATGGTATTTCTTTAGATTCCCTCAGTGGTGTGGGTGGATGATTTTTTCATTGGATTCCCCTAAGTGGGTAGAACCACTATGTTTTATTTAAAGGGTGGAGATTTACTCTCTGGATTCCCTTGGAATTTTTGGGTTGGAGGCAATTAGCCTCTGGATTCCCTATGTTTTGTTTGACTACTAAGTGGCTAGTGGGTGGAAGAAGGAAATCCTCTAGAGTGCATGTTTCATCTATAAATTGATGCTTGATCCCTGAAGAAAGCCCTTCAGTATCGAGAATCTGGCTCGGGGACGACAGTTGCAAGTGAGATTGGCTGCAACTCTCTACGGTTGGGTGGAGAGTCCTTGTTCCAAACTAAGTTGCTCAAATCTTACAAGATAAGTATCCTTGTGTATTTGTAATGCCAATGAATATGTGTTTCATTTCTGAGATTGAATTCATGTCTATATGTGCAATGAACATGTATGTTGCATGTTAGGTCCCTATAATACTAGTGATTACCCCATTACTATTGTAATTGTACCCCTTAATAATATTGTTGTGCCCCTATTGTCCCCATATTGTTATTACTGTGCCCCATAGAATCCCTCTATTGTTACTTTTGTGCCTTTATATTATCATTGTTAGGTCGGCTAGGTTATATTGTGACTCCTTAGACTCCTATATATAGAAAGGAGGTTTTGTCATTTGAATCATCAAAGAATCATTCATTAGTGTACCCTTGAAGAGGTTGAATTCTAAGGTGTTGATCTATCTTTTCTATCTTTCTGTGAGTTGGTTTCATAACATTTGGTATTAGAGCTTTGAATTCTATGGTTTTGCTACTCCAAATAGGTCATCATGGAATTTTCACTATAACTTTTTTTCTGCGATGTTTCAGAAGCGAAAAAAAAAAAAAAAAAAAAAAAAAAAAAAAAA
>APFE031672580.1:3953-33542 GCA_000404065.3 Pinus taeda | reverse complement strand
TATTGTCCCCATATTGTTATTACTGTGCCCCATAGAATCCCTCTATTGTTATTTTTGTGCCTTTATATTATTATTGTTAGGTCGGCTGAGTTATATTGTGACTCCTTAGACTCCTATAAATAGAAAGGAGGTTTTGTCATTTGAATCATCAAAGAATCATTCATTTGTGTAATGTAAAGGAGGTTGCCCCCTCAAAGAGGCTGAATTCTAAGCCGTTGATCTATCTTTTCTATCTTTTTGTGAGCTGGTTTCATAACATTGCATTTATAAATTGAACTGGTGTTGCAAAGCAAGGTTTATTGCCACATTCTATCCTTATGATTCTGAATGGTATCATGTGCAAATTCTTTACATAATAATTAGGATCATGTTGCATTTCTGAGTGAAATGGTGTGCTTATGGAATACATGAATATATCTCTGGTATGACAAAATGAATAACATACAAAGTAAAGCCTCGAAGGCATTGAAAAGGGTCCATAAGGATATGAACCAAACCATGACAGTGTTCAACACAAGAATCTCTCTTATTTATGAATAATGGTTACAATGGAGACACTTGGTTGACAGGGTCTGTATACATATGTTGGTTTTAATCCTTTTATATTTTTCATGGCATTGTGTTAATGTTGAGGACCATTTCCTCTCTTAACCATAATAACCCTTGATTTGGCAACAAATCCTACTCCAACCTCCCATTTTTAGCAACCATGGAGGTCTTCAGCAAGCTCCATAGGGTAGCTGGTGAAAGAGCTACAAGCTATAGGGTTGATAGGAACCATTGGGGGTTCCTTGACGTGTGGAAGGAGAGGTGGAAGCCCCTCAGTAATTCACTGCCCCTCCATATCAAAGGGCGGCCAAATGTTTTCCAACGCTGACATGCGTGGAATTCCCTGTCCAAGAACGGGGAATACCAAGGGGCCAAAGACTCGTTGAAGTGGCTTTGTCGCAAGCTCGGGAGGATAACAACAGTGGGTGATTAGCGGGTCATGGTGGAACATTGGCTTAGGTCTAGTTGGTAGCAAAACCATCGCATCCAAGTCATGGATGAATCCATGTTCAAAGGCTTAATATTGCTCAAAGCACGTTGCGGCGAGATCAAACAGGCCTTAGTTTATAAGTTTATTCGGATAAGTCTATAAGAAAAATTAGATTGGAAAAACTACCTTAGCAACCATAGATTAGCTTTCGAGATTCTCACCTTATCACTATTGACCGAAGGGAAGGTGACCTGGCCGGAGTCTCTATCCCAAAGTTTTAATTTGTACAACAAAGGGGGTTGGCAGGGATAACATCAGCAAGGATGCACTGGAAACCATGCCATCTTGACGGTTACGCCATTGGATTAGAGATGGGACACTAATAAGCTGGCCCAGCAGGCTAATTCTCAATGATTCAAGAGGATGTATGAGGAAAGGGCGTTAGGATGACAAGGCATTGGCCCAGCTAGGCCTCCAACTTGGAAGTGGAGGTACGTCCCATTGACTAAGAGTGGGGCTCTCAGAACAGTCTCCATGTATCCTGATGGTCCCTAATTGGAGGTATAATGGAGTGCAACGGAGGAAAGTGCCAGTACCAAGGCATCAGGATGATGTGCCTTGGAAGGTCCTGTTTAAGTGGTTAAAAAGTGAAGCTTAACAAAACAACATTATTAACTAATATAAATTCAATTTACATAAACTTTATTTAACAAAAATTAACAATACAATAATATAATTATAATAATATTTATTAATAATAAATATTTCTGCTTCAACGTGAAACCCAGTTAAAAACTTAATGCATAAATAAATATTTCCACTTCAACGTGAACCAGGTAAAACACAAGACATAAATAAATATTTCACTTTACGTGAACAAGTTAGGAAACTGAATAGATATATAAAAATTGAAAATCTATAATTAATTATTAATTATTTCGTGATGAAAAAAAGATTAGAATGAAAATTTGAAAAAGCTTTGCCGCGAAGAAATTTGAATATTTTAACAGAATTAATGGAGTTTACTTACAAACTTTGCAGCGCCGGGCATGCCCTTTCAAAAAAAATCTAAGGTATTTATCTTTATGTGGACTCGCGGTTTTTAAGAAAGGTTACAAACTATAAATCATTAAAAAAGGAATATAAGATAGTAATTAAAAGCATGGGGATGTAGCTCACATGGTAGAGCGCTCGCTTTGCATGCGAGAGGTACGGGGTTCGATACCCCGCATCTCCATTCCCATTTTCGCTTAGTTTGTGTACACAGTACTCACAGGTACTTATAAGAGCCCCATACAACCGCAAGGAATCCGTGGCCCGTCTATTTTCCCTTATAACAAGATGTCATATGGCATATTTATTGCGAATTAACATTGACATTCACTTATTTTTCAGGAGAAAAAAAATATAATATATTATATTGAGAAAATATATAACAGATGGGGTGTTTCATACATCATTGTGCATAGGACTGATGTGTAACATATTGACATATCAATATCTATATATACTGACATTCACTTATTATATAATGTAGTTTTTTATTTTTAAATTTATTTATTATATAATCTTTGGTTTGTTTTCAAATTGAGTTATTTTATCCGGACATTTATTTTAATTGAAATGCTTTATAAATATGGAAAGGAATTAAATTTATTAAGAAGTTAAAGAAATTATTTTTTTTTTGGAAAAATATGTACTCTTAAAAATTTTATTCTTGGTTTTTCTTTTTAAATTGAGTTATTTGTCCATAGATCTATCTTAATTTTGAATATATTTATTAAATATAGAAGGAATCAAATTTACTAAGAAGTTAAAGAAATTTATTTTTTTTAGAGAAAAATATGTACTCTAAAAGATTTCATTTGTCTTGACACTTGTAGAGAAAATTGCTTCCTCTAAATCTAAAATCTACACTTTGAAGTTGATATTATGTTTTATTATTATTTATTAATATAATACATCATTTTACAACAAGTGCCACGTGGTGACAATGTCATTGCTTTTGCTCTTTTGGAATTGTGGTAATGTGGTTTTTGTTTTCAAAAATCTATTGGGAAAAGCTAAAAGTGTTTATTCAAACTTCTAACTAGAGAGACCATAAATTATCTTAAGATGTTATTAAGTTTCATCTACATTATTGTTATGTCACATGTAATTGTTAAAAGCACAGTGTTATGTTTTAATTCTTAAATCGAAATATTTTCAAGTATACTTAATATTTTAATAATGTTTCATATCTTTTCATATATTTAAGCATCACTTACATATATTTTTGGTAACATAAAATTGAAGAAACAACTAAATTATTCTATTTTATTACGAGTCAAATTTAAAAAAAAAAAAAAAAAAAAAAAAAAAAAAAAAAAAAAAAAAAAAAAAAAAAAAAAAACATAATTTTATTTATTCCATTTTGTAATATAATTTAAATTTAAAATTTATATATTATATTTTAAAAATATTTCTTAAGTTATAGTCATTTGAAATATTGTATATACAATTATTCATATCTCTTAGATATGGTATGTACATATACTCATTCACATTCATATACATACATCTCAAGGTTATATATATACACATCTATCTCCATCAACTAACACCACAAGCTTAAATGACATCCTTCCCATCTATGCAATGGTTTAGCTTTCACTACTTTTGTTTTTTCGCACATTTCCACCATGTGACTTTTATTTATTATTGTTTTTTTATGCAATTGGTTTAGCTTTCACTACTTTCGTTTTTTAGCACATTACCACCATGTGACTTTTATTTATTATTGTTTTTGTTTATTGTGAAATAAACAGACATTCACAAAAAGCAAGCATTCATGAAAAGCAATGGAATTAAATGAAATGATACACCACTTCCATGCAAATTAAATCATGATGTACTTGCCCATACAAGATGCCAATTACATAACAAGTACTAAAAAGATTGCATGATCACCACTTTCATGGCTTAACTCAATGATCACCATGATTTTGATTATGTTAATTTAGATAGACATATTTCATTCACAAACCTCTCCATCTCATATCTTTTTAACTTTTGAAATTTGTAAATAATAATAAAACTTATTTTTGTATATTAAAAATCTTTCGTGATAATCACATTAGTGATAATTTGTCAATGCTTTTCGAACCATCCAGTGTGGTTCATCACTAGGACAAGATGAACCACACTGGATGGTAACCATCTAGTACTTCAATGCCAGAGCAAGATGAACCACTCTGGATGGTTCAAAACACGTCAAGAAATTATCTCTCATGTGATTATCACCAATTTTTTTTAGAATACAAGATATAGATCAAAACCAAAATTCAAATATTAAAACTTATTTTTATTAAAATCTATTTGTATCAATAATATGATTAGCAATAACTTATATTAATTTACATAGTTCCACAATTTTTTTTTTATTATTTTTTTCCTACCTTAAATATGGTTTAAAGAATAATCTAATTTTAATAATATATGTAAAACCTTTTTTATTTGAAATGTTATTTTACATATTTTTAATTAAAATAATAAATTTCCTTGTTAAAATATTCAGGATTATTCGGGATCTTTCACCATTTAAGATTATGCATATATTTTGAAAAAAACCTTATTTATAATTGGAAAGGGACCAAATATATTTGGGTTTTTTAACTTTCATAAAAATATTCGGTGAGATAACTTGAATTTTTATTTTTATTTTTGTGAGATAATAATTTTTTTATTTTTTATTTTTTAAATTTATTTTTAATAGGTAATGGATGTATGTGAAACAATCAGATTACATATGGATTCCATAATTGTAATTTTAAATTTGTCCTAAAATATATCTAAAAATAATTAGTTTTTTATAATTGTTATTTAAAAGTGTAAATTTAGATAATTAACATGTTTGCGTTAAGTACCAATTATGGAGACCTGAAGTCTCTGATTCAACCAAAGCATAATCGTTATTATTATACATTAAACTCTTACATATTATTTACAAACATTAGTTTTTTGGATATGACAAAATAAAGTGTGTTCCACCTATGTAGAGTTCCTAATTGGCAGATAAGAGCGCATAATGCTCCATAATTGCACGAGAACATTAATGGTCTACATGACCAATAGCACCAATGAGAGATCTACACAGAAAAATCGTCACATTAATTCAAACAAAGCAAAGGTTAGGAAGATGGTCTTCACCTTCTAGTATTTGGAAAACATGGCGCATGCCCAACCTACTCTCTAGATCTGTATGGGAACAAAACAACCCTAATTTCAACACTCTCTCCATCTCCTCCACATCATAAGCCTTCCCCAACTTTGGATCTGCCACATTAAGCAGCCTTTCCTTGTTGTATAGCTCCTACACCCACTCAAACAACAGATCTGTGAAGCTAAACGCATCCAACTTGGGCATCGCTTTCCCCATGTGCATCAAATATTTCCCTTTGCTAGTGGTGTTAAACAAGCCTAGATATTCGACCAACCTAGTGACCATTGGAGATGTGTAGGGTGTGACGATCAAAGCCATTTAATACCCACCATTGTCAGAGAAGCTTGGCACAATGTTGAAGGTGAAGGTTGTGTTGAAGGAGAAAAGCATCTCGTTGCATTCCATTTGCATGGGATTTGAACATAGCCCAAGACCGAGTATGGAATGAGAGATATTTGTCACTTGAAGCATGGAATCAGAGCAAATGACTGAAGCACCCCCCTCCAAAATTAGGTTGGTTCCATTGAATCCATGGAACGAGAAACTAGTATGTCCATGATTATGTGCAGGAAAAAGTGGTGTGACTAGGAAGCCAGGGCTATAAGAACGAAAATACACCATAGAAACATTTGGATAGATTCTTCGACATGAGTTATCCACAAATGGATTTCTTTGCTATGACTTGAATATCGAGAATGTAATCCAGAATTGATAAGCTATATAAAGGTAAAATTACATGGTACAATGACCCACTAGCTCCATCTTTGTCAAAGTAAAGCTTAGCCTCATCAATTTGTTGATTAAAATCCTACAAAATCATTCATGTGACACTTTAACTCTCACCAAACTTAAAGAAGAAAATAAACAATGAGATATGACTTTTATTCAATGATCTTTATTTTCATTATTACTTTCAATACTTTAATAACTTTCAATATTTAATAGAAGCCTCGGTATAGGGACATTGTAGTAGCCTGCAAGGAAACACATGACCGAAGAAACGTGAAGAAATTATGTCACCGTGGATAATTTTGAGGCCTGTAGTTATTGATTTCTGACAATCTTATGCATTGCCTAGGGATTTTAAGCCATGGTGGTGGCGGCAACCATACATCAACAACAAATTTTGGTACGAATTGAAAAGAACCTAAGGTTAACATTGCAAAGGGAAAAAAAAAGTCTAGACATAAAATCTGCAACTATATTTTCTTTTCCTGGCTTGTTAATGATAGTTAAATCAAACTCTTGTAACAATAGCAACCATCTAATGATTCTAACATTCACATCAGGATTATTCATCAAGTATTTGATAGTTCCATGGTTACTATGCACAAAAATTTGGTATCCAGTGATGTAGTGTCTGAATTTTTTCGAGTGTACAACAACCAGGAGTTCTTTCTCAGTTACATTGTGGTTTAATTCAATATTAGACATATTTTTACTAATGAATTAAATGGCATAAGGTAACTTACCATCTATTTTTCCTAAAGCTTCCCCCACAACTTTGTCGGATGCACCAACATGGATATGGAAAGGCAAAGCCCAATTTGGGCCCCTAAGTATAGGTGCAATGGTTAATTTCTCTTTCAGGATCTCAAGGGCCTCTTGACAGCTATCTGTCTGGTTGAATTATGAGTCCTTGGCCAACCATCCAAACAATGGTGAGGCCACTTTTCTAAAGTCCTTGATAAACCTCCTATAGTATCCAGTTAAGCCCAAGAAACTCCTAACATCCCTCTGCTTTTGAGGAGTAGGTACCCTTTTTATGATGGAAATTTTGTTTGGGTCCATTTATATTCCCTCCTGAGATATTGAATGGCCAAGAAAAGTCCCTTCATTCATTAAGAATTCACAACTTCTAAGGACTAAGCAAGAGGTTTATTTCAATGCACTTCTTCAAGACTTTCCAGGTTAGAGAGAGCCTCCAAGAAGTCACACCCATAAGGAGTGAAATCATTCATATAGATATATACGGAGTCATGGACTGACTCAGTAAAGATGCTCAAAACTGCCCTTTTAAAAGTGGCAGGGGCATCACATAAATTGAAAGGAAGGACCCTATAAGAAAAGATACTCCAAGGACATGTGAATGTAGTTTTATCTTGATCATCAAGGTTGATCTAGATCTGATTGTAGCCACTGAATCCATCCAGGAAAGAGAATAAATTCTTCCATGTAAGACCATCTAAAACTTGATCAATGTAAGGTAAAGGGAAATGGTCTTTCTTAGTGGATTTGTTCAGTTCTCTATAATCCACACAGATCTTCATCAGGTTTCACCCTCCTGTAACAACATCTAGGGTACAAATTGGATGGGATTTTGTATGATACACTTCATCTTCCTCCTACTCTTCTAACCATATGGGTAATTCATGCTCAATGGATGCTTGAGTAGGAGGGTACAATACTAATTGTTTGAAAAAATGCCCATTCTTAATGGTCATGTTCTCGTCCCTACAACTTATGTAAGCATCAATAATGGCTAACCATGGCCTTCCCAAGATGAGAAGATAACCATTGAATTTGGTATTGGGCTGGAGAACCAAGAAGTCAATAGGATACTCCCAGGAGTCAATACAGACCATTACATCCTCAACAACTTCCTCAGGAGCCATTGTGGATCTATTTGCAAATTGCAAAAATGTAGTGGTCTTTCTCAAGGATCCTTGGAGGTTTAGTTTTAACATGGTTTCTTTAGTCATCACATTGATGCCATCCCCAAGATCAATTAGGGTGTGAGGGACAACGATTCCAACCCCAAGATCAATCAGGGTGTGAGGGACAATGATTCCATCAATGTGCACATCTACCACTGGACTTCCAGGGTCTAGATATTTTGGAAAAATCACTCTGATCCCCAACATCAAATCAGATAATTGACCAATAACATTGATGGTGGGGGTATCTCTTTTTCTCCTCCCAGGGTGTTTGAAACATTTCTCTTTGATCAACTTATTATAGATGGGAACATCCTTAATAGCTTGGAGGAGTATTTTAACACATAGATTCTTCAATTCTCCCAGAAGTTTAGTCTCTTATGGGGTGTGTTGGTTAGAATGGATCAATATCTTAGGAAAAGTAGGTGGATGTGCTTGAGGGATACTCTCTTCCTTTTCCTCTTCAAGCTCCTCAAGTGGAGATGGAGGTTGGTTATCTAGGAGCACTCTTCTAGACCTGAGGTTGATTTATTGAATCTCCACATCATAGGTAGGGTAAGATGTCTCTCCACTATAGACCTGTTGTTCTTTCTTGTTATTCAGGTTTTCATTGAGTTGAGCAGGATGAGTGAGTTGTGGTTGAGATGGAGGTGGAGGCAATAAAGCAGGAGGTTAGTTGAGTTGAGGCCTCCACCCTTGTGATGGGTTATTCCACTGAGGATGTGGAGAAGCATATGGTTGAAATGCTTGATTGATAGGTTGGGGAGGATATTGAGGTGCATAAGGCCAAGAAGGAGGTGTGGACCATGATGGATGGGTGGAAGAGTACCAAGGTGAAAAGGGTCCATTCTGGTTTGGATGGTAATAAGAGTAGGATGCACCTTGCATGCCTTGATGGTGTGGCCGAGGTCCTTGAGGCCTCCTTTGATTGATAAAATAGAGTTGCTCAACCCCACCTTCTACCCCTTGGTATACAAATTTCAATCCATGCAAAGAAGGACATTTATCTGTGGCATGGCTTTCCTCACAGAATGAGCACACCTCTATGACATTTAATGGACATTCATTTTTGGGGTGCCTTCTAGTGCATTTAGGGAAAAAAATAGCTAAGGCCCTCTCTGCTTCCTCTTGTCGCCTCTTGATTTGCATGGTATCCATTTGCAAAGAAAACGTATGCAACATTTAACTTTTAAAGTCCTCCAACATGTTTCCAATTTCATTCTTGATTGATGTTGTGGAGGGAGAGGAACTGACCAAAGCTTGAGTAGCCCTACCTTCTTCCTAGTAGCCCTAGAGTGGTTCTTGAACACTGTTTTGATGTCTCATAGGATAGTTGATAGATGTCTCCCCCATACAACATGTTCATGGTTTCCATCATGTCCTCCCTGATCCCTCAGAATGATTCAAGATCAAGGGTTCATATGACCCTCCTATAACTAAGTTGGAATATTTCCTCATAGTCCTCTAGGGATTCAACAGGTCCAAGAGTCATTCTAAAGATTTCTTCTTTGGTTTATTTTGACCTATAGTATTCCCTGTACTTGTTGTTAAAGGCTTGTTCCATTTCATCCCAGGTAGTGATGTTATCCCCAGGTAGACCCATAAACTAGCACAAGGTTGCATCCTTAAGGGTAGATGGGAATAACTTCAACTTCTGGTCATTAGAGGTATCATCATAGGTCTTAGAGACAACAACAAACTCAAACATAAAAGTATCGGCGTTACAGATCCATTTGAGCACATCACTTCTAACATATAATTCAGCGTTTTAGGGCTCATCAAACCCTAATTTTAGCAGCTACATGCCCTACACAAGTCACTCTTTTGAATGCCTCCTTCCCAGATAGTTTCATGACATGAAGACATCCTGAAATGACCTCTAGAGGGACCAGCACAAGTAGGCCCATGTAAGGGTGCGCTACAGAGCAGTTAAGTCCATGCCAGGGTGCTCTGCAGAGCACTTAGGCCTCCTTTCACCTGTGTTGGGTGAGTTTGAGTGAAATTCACATAAGGTTTGGGGAATATTCTTATCTGTTGGAGTCATCTAGAAGGTTCCCTCACTTATCAACTCCTATAAGCTAGAAAATGGATGAGGAATGAGTTAAAATGAATCCTATCCTCTCATCCCTTCCTCCATGGAACCAATTCTAAGTATGGAAGGCCATTCAATGCCACTATTTATGACAAAAACTCCTTCATTTCCCTATAAATTGACCACTCATCTAAGTGATCAGGGGCTAGATTATGTTGAATTGTAAGGAGATAATGTTGTTGTGAGATTTGGCTTTGAAGCAAGTATTGTAATGCTACAACTTTGTCATGCTTTTCATGTGATGTGGATCGCATCCAAGCTGGAGGAATGACTTTGAATCAAACACAATGGTTGTAATTCCTTCTTCCATTTAATAAAGTGTTTGAACCTTTCTCCCATATGTTTGTATTGTTTTATAATGCTTATATGTGTGAAATGTATCTGATTCCATTCACTTATATTCAATAGATATTTTGCTTTGATCAATTCTTTGTTTTCTGTTGTGTTTACAGGTACTTCTCAAGCGTATTAAGTACGGGAAGGAGAGACAGGATCGATACAAAGGAGACAAGAGGAAAGCGGAACTACAAGTAGGTCTTCTCATCTTCTCATCTTATCTCTTGCATATAGGGAAAGACTAAAATACTTTAAACTATTGTTCTAGATATGGTAACTTATATAGGGAATTAGTATTTATCAGTGGATACCAAATTATCCAAAACAAATTGGCGACTCCACTGAGGAAGATCCTCTTTCCTAGTAGCTTGTCCACCTCCTAGGACATCCTTGCAGACCCTACTCGTGTTCATAGATTGTAATTCAACTCTTTTGCATTAAAAATTTGGTCAAAACTGTGTCAATTTGCCTTTTGAAATGGCTCACTGTCACCAGCGCAGGCTTGTGAGGGACACAATGCGCTGCAGAGCTCCCCTGTCTTAGGGATAGTGCTCTGAAGCAAAATATCTCCCATTCAGGGCTGCGCTGGTCCTCCTAGGGTCAGTTTCCCACCTTTGGAATGTGTTTTTGCCAACTTTTCTCTGTTTGTTTGTTTGTTGATTGATCAATGAATGTTATGTCTCAGAGAACAAGTTTCTATCTCCTTGTCTAGCCTTACTTTGATTTGATTGATTAATGTTTCTTAAATGTTTTCTTTGTCATTATCAGTCTATAGTCAAATTTAGATTATAGTTGATTAATCTTTGTTCGAAAGAAAGTGTCGTAAAGTCTTCTTTTCCTTCAAAACAAAACTGTCGTAAAAGTCTTCGTTCTTGTTAAAGATTGATTCATTGTATGTGCATATTTCATTTTGTTCATATTCACATTAAGGAAATCGAAAAGAAATACATGCATGTTGCATTGAAAAAGTTTGTGTGTGCTCATAGGAATAGTGTAGGGAAATTGCATTAGATGTGCTCTTTTCTCTTTGTCAAAGATCTGATTGCTCTATCCCTACTAGCTAAGGTTTTCATCGTTCAATTGAATGAAAATAATGCTTATCATATTAGTTGCATTTTAGGAATTGTAAACATACATCACATGGTGAACCTTGAAAGGAAAATTCTAAAGAAGATCAACTTAAAATTTATCTGAATTTACCTAATGGAGCATTGCCACCTAACGAATAAGATTTAGAGGTTCTAGACTCTAGACGTGTTCTGATGTCGTAAAACAAAGCAGTTTTCACTAACTTGTCTGCAATACATCCCGAGTGTGACACCTCATTCCATGTACATGAGTATATCGTAGCTCATCCACGTACCTTTGGGTATATAGGGCAGTGTTACAGTACGTAAAGTATATGGGAATGCTCTCACTATGCAGTTTTTCATTAGACAGAGCTTATACGGATTGGGCCTCCACGTACTTTCGGGTATATATGGGAGGACAACACTAGGTTTCTATCCATCCTTAGGTAACCTAGTCAGCCACCTTGTACACTGTGATACATCGAACACAACATTTAGGGAGATTGCCTACTCGTACTTCTCGGTTCGCCGGGAGGTATTCTGCAGTTCATAGTTGCTTGGTAAACCTTTTTCCTAGATTATCCCTTTTTTGTTTTGTTATGTTACTTTGATTAAAATAAAATTAATTGACTACGGATAACATCCTCCATGCTCACTTCTTAGTTGATCTTAGGTTGAAACATATGGTGACAAATCCAGAGTCCACCGACCAAGGAATTCCTTTTTATGGGAATCCTAGTCCTTTTCCTCCTTTCAGAAATATTGGTGCTCCTTATATGGCTACATTATCCCTACCAGGATTTACCATTGGCTTTCCAATATGGTTGTTTTCAGCCTCCTTGGTTCAAAATGTCGTGATTTCTCCACAATCGAGTACTCCTCCAACTGCACAAAATCAACCTCTAGTTAATCCTAAAATTGACCCTTTGCCTTCTTCCTCATTTGTTTCTTCCTCCCCTTCTTCCTCTTCGCCTAGTGAAAGTATTGGTACTAGTAACCAAGTGGCTAAGAAGAAGAAGAAGCAAATTCAGAAAAGGGGCAACCAAGCAACCATTTCTCTGAATGCAATATCTGATGAGAAACTGTCTACCAAGCCTCACAAATTTTGATATCCATGCAAACTTTGTGCAGGAGACCATCTTCTTTGAAATTGTTCTAGTATTCCTCAGATCTTATAAGAATGGTCTTCCCGTTCACATCATCATGTGTCCTCAACTTCTAGAGATCATGCTGGTGACACACCATCAAGTAGTGGTAGTAAAGTTCATGGAAAAAAGGGTAAAGTTAAGTTTCCCTGTAAGTTATGTGAAGGGAATAATCCAATTCACCTTTGTCCCTATATGGATGAAGCCAAAAAAGTGTTGGATAACTGTCCTGCTTAACCGTAGTGACTTCCATCTAGTTACAGAAGACTCTCCCTTAATCCTTCACTAGTTGATGGATTCACTGACTTAAATCAACTGTCGGTCAAACCCACTATCTCTGAAAGTGAATCCTATGAGTCTATGCCCAACCCAAATCAACGAGTCGAGGAAACAGTTGACCCAATTTCACCTTTAGTTAATCGTACCTTTCCTGAAGAGAGTGAGTATGATACCACTCAGGTTCTTTTTGTTTCTTCAGATTCCAATGAGCTTGGGGGCCATCCTCTTGTTCCATCAAGACAGGAGGAAAATCCTCTCATTCTCGTAACTCAAGGGGATAATTCTCTTGTTCTTACGGTACCCCCTCCAAGTAGTCTGGTCACTTCCTTTGATTGGAATTGACTGGCAAGATTTCGTCTTCCTTCTTACGTGTCTTTCCAGATCATAGTATAGGTTTGTGATATGATTGTATCTAGCACTATTATAGATGAAGGTGCATATGTGAGTATCATTTCCTCTACTTCTTTGAAAGCGCTCGGTTCACCACCACTTATGCCTTTTAACCAGAATCTGCTAGCTTTTAACAGAGGAACCAATCAACCGTTAGGGATCCTTCCTCGATTGCCTATTACTTTGGGAGGAAAAGTCGTTTATCTAAATGTGATGGTAGTTCCAGGCCCTTTAGATTACAACTTACTTCTTGGGTGCGACTATGTTTATGACATGGGAGCTATTGTTTCAACACTCTTTTGAGCGATGTGTTTCCCGCATGAAGGCAAAATTTTCACCATTGACTAGCTTTCATTTCATGGTCCAAATATGGCTTCTAGTCAACCATCTTCCCTAAATGGTCCTTTTGTACCAATGGTATCATCCCCGCCACGGATTAATTATGTGGCAACCCATTCCATGCCTACATCAACAGATGATCAATTCCGTGATGTTGTACATTATGTATTGGGGGCATTGGAACCAGATCTCTCCTTCCAGAGCATTGTTCTCCCATCAGATGAAAAACTCTTGGAAGTCATGACCTCTTATGAGTCGCGATCAAGGAATATGAGGATAGTTCTTTTACTGTGTCAACCTCATTAAAAATTGAAACAACTCCCATGAGGAGAGTTCCTTGTCTTATGTCAACCTCTTAAAAAAATGAAAAAAGGGATATGAGGATAGTTTCTGGTCTTATGTCAACCTCGTTAAAAAATGAAACAAAGGGTATGAGCATAGTTCCTTGTCTTGTGTGAAGCTCATTAAAAAATGAAACAAGGAATCTGAGCAGAGAACCTTGTCTTGTGTCAAGCTCATTAAAAAATGAAACAAGGTCCCCTGGAGCAAAGTTTCAATTTGAGTCTTTGATTAGATCTTGTAAAATCCCAGTCAAGTCTTTCACTTGATCTCGTAAACAAACCTTCATTCCATTCACCTGATAGCCACGAGTGGTCTACTTAGGTGAATATAATGAAGCTTGGGGGGGATGTACCTAGTGGTAAAGTTAAGTTTCCATGTAGGTTATGTGAAGGGAATCACCCCATTCACCTTGTCCCTATCTGGACGAAGCCAAAAAGGTGTTGGATAACCATCCTGCTTCACCGCAGCGACTTCCATCTGGTTACAGGAGACTCTCTCTTTCATCATGCTAGGGGCATGTAAACCAATTTCAAGCATAGTTTTTCCTCATTTCAAGCTTGTGTAAAAATGAAACTAGTTCCAAGCATAGTTTTTTGTTTCAAGCTTGTATAAACATGAAACTGAATCCAAGAATAGTTCCCTATGGTTCAAGATTGTCTAAAAATGAACTCATTTCCATTTTAACCCTAGTGATTGCCATTCTATCGGCCTCTTTCGTTAGATGAACCTTGGTTGTTTTCATCCCATCGCCACCATCCCTTTGGCCGATCATACATTTTCACTTGGTTGTTTTACCTTTTTTTAGGAACAGTTGCAATGAGTGGTCTTAATAGCCAGCCTCTTCACATAAATCAACATGTTTTGAGAAGTTCCAACATCAACGGAACTAGTTGCTATCCTAAAAGTGGAGTCCCCTTTAAGCTCTTTTCAGACTCGAAATATCAAATGATTGTCGAGCGCTTGTCCTTTTCAGCTCGTTAATGGATTGGAAACAACATCTCTCTTGTATTATTTTATGCTTTTTTGGGCTTGAGAGATTAATTCACGAAATAAAACTTGTGGAGTTTTCTTTTTGTCCCTCTTTCAAACTCCCTAAACATGAAAAGGACCGAGTTATCTTTGTCGTTAAATTCGCTAAAAACATCAAATAGCGACAAACTTGTCCATCTAGACAAGACTGAGTTTCACCTTCGCTAGACTCGTTAAAACATCAAATAGCAATGGATTCACCCGAAGGGTGGAATTATACAACAAGCATATGTTATCCTCCTCAATCTTGATAAAAATAAAGAGGTACTGGTCAGCAATGACTGGTGAAAATGGGAAAAAGGGGAAAACCACTTTATGGTAGCAGGTCGCTCTTGAACATGACACATTCACTCCATCACCGTGACTATTTGGGTTGGGTTATTAGCTTGATGGTTATCACACCATTGGTCTATCATACCATCCATCACTTTGTTTTGGGTCAATGCTACAATTCATTTCAATGTCACCGACATGTTCAAGAGAAGTCATTCAGTGAAAATTCATCCTTTGCAATACCATAAACCTTCATTTTCGTGACTACCATTCCTGAACCTTATGTCGTCAGTCAAATTCCATCTCCAAAATCATTACACTCGTTTCATGTCATTGATGTGGGATATATCAAGGCCCTCCAGTGATGAGTCTCTTCTTGTCAACATCAGCACACTATCGAAGAAGTTGACATAGAAACACCCTTCTAGTACCTTGAGGCTTGCATACATCAATGGCAGGTTTCTCACTTCCGACGATAGGTTGACATCAATGGCCTTCGACCGAAAGACTTTGTATGGTGTTTGACATCATATCATCCATTCACATCGTGTAGAATGTACTACAGTACCTTGAGGATCATTATCATTATCGGTGATTTCTCTCGCATCTGTTAACAACTTACATCATTAGCTGGTAATCAGATAGTGTCTTCCCATGTTCGACTTCAGATCACATATTCACATGGTTAGACTCGTACTTGAGTGAACGATTGAACGAGATAGAAGACCCCGGATCTAGTTTCATCCATCCGAGTTGTGATTTCAGGGGTACTAAATCATATGTACAATGGCTTTACATTGATAGTCATTCCAATCATGGGTCTATATTTGTAGAAGATTGTTTATGTACATGTAATGCAAGTTTATAAGTTGAGCATGGGTATGCCTTCCCTCAGCGATTCATGTAAAAATAAAAAAACATGATATATGTATTGTAATTGATGCAGGTCACCTTCCACTTCGATACCTCATCACATCGTAAAGAATTTTATTCGACATTGGCATTTTTCAAACTTCATGCTTTAGGGGGCAACTATTACAGATTGATTTGTGCACATCACTCCCATCATCTAGATCAGTGTTTTAGGGCTCATCAAACCCTAATTTCAGTTGCTACATGCCCTAAACAAGTCACCCTTTTGAATGCCTTCTTCCCAAACAATTTCATGACATGAAGACATCCTGAAATGACCTCTATAGGGACCAACACAGGTAGGCGCATGTAAGGGTGAACTGCAGAGCACTTAGGCCTCCTTTCACCTACGTTGGGCAAGTTTGAGCAAAATTCACATAGGGTTTGGGGAATATTCTTATCTGTTGGAGTCATCTAGAAGGTTCCCTCATTTATCAACTCTTATGAGCTCGAAAATGGATGAGGAATGAGTTAAGATGCATCCTATCCTCTCATCCCTTCCTCCATGGAACTAATTAAATATGGAAGGCCATTCAATGCCACCATTTATGACAAAACCTACTTCATCTCCCTATAAATTGACCACTCATCTAAGTGATCAGGGGTTGGATTATGTTGAATTGTAAGGAGATAACATTGCTGTGAGATTTGGCTTTGAAGAAAGTATTGTAATGCTACAACTTTTTCATGCTTTTGATGTGATGTGGATGGGATCCGAGCTAGAGGAATGACTTTGAATTAGACACAATGGTTGTAATTCCTTCTTCTATTTAATAAAGTGTTTGAACCTTTCTCCCATATGTTTGTATTGCCTTATAATGCTTATATGTGTGAAATGTATCTGATTCCATTCACTTATATTCAATAGATCTTTTGCTTTGATCAATTCTTTGTTTTCTGTTGTGTTTACAAGTACTTCTCAAGCATATTAAGTACGGGAAGGAGCAACAAGATCAATACAAAGGAGACAAGAGGAAAGAGGAACTACAAGTAGGTCTTCTCATCTTCTCATCTTATCTATTGCTTATAGGGAAAGACTAAAATACTTTAAATTGTTGTTCTATATGTGGCTACTTATCTAAGGAATTAGTATTTATTCGTAGATACCAAATTCTCCAAAACGATCGGGGTCCTCAGAGGTTAAGCCATGGAAGTGAGGAAGGGCAATAGGGCTTATATTCTTCATTATAGCCTCTCCATTAGTCTCTCTGGTAGGGAAAACCTCCTCATTCCTGTTTTTAGCCATGGTTTGGGTAGGTGAAATGGGTTCTTCTTCTGCCCCAATAGGTTCTTCAAAAATCTCAACTTGTTCATCTAAGGGGTCTTCTAACTCCCTTGTAGTTAGAGGGAAGTTGATAGTCACCGAAGAAGAGTGAAGGTTGACTGTTTGAGGGTGTGGGGATGTTTGGTAAGAATTTTCCTTGAGTATCTCTATTCCTACGAGGCATGAATTTTTTTTCTTCTTTTATATGATTGTTTCAAAACTAAAGGCAAAATAGAAAGAAATCCTTAAGCAGAAATAACATCTACCTAGACACCTCCACAACAACGATGCCAAAACGTGGTGAGGATTGGTATTGCACCAAGAGTGCTGCAACTCCCAAGGGATCTAACCCTATTTATCAACCCTAGGTTCATACAAACATCGAGGTGACAATGCTATACACACAGTAGATGGAATTCTACTCATGCCACCCTTAACTAGGTAATTTGATCATTAGGGCTCCAAAACCATTCTTCTACTGGATTAGGGGGAAATTAACTATTGAAAGTGCAATTCAAAAGCTAGCTCTAATGTAGAAAAAGTAAATTCTTTTCAAATATAACTTGTATATGCTACCAACTTGGAAATGTTATTGAATCAATTCATGAAAGAACACCAAAGCTATGTTACCTATAGAAAGGAAAATACACTAATTGCAATCAACCATCTAGCTATCAAATTAACTTGTAAACAGGAATTTATTCTACTAATTCATAACTTAATATTTCATGCATCATCTATCTAACTCACAATTGCATATACAGTAATGTTCTACTTTGTGAAATCTGTGATAAAGAGACTAATGCTATTCTCTCTTGCATTGAAGGAAAAAGGATCACTGGAATGGCCTAGGTGCTACCTTTGATCATGGAGTCCAAGCTCGGGGGTCAACCTACTTCTAAACTAAGTCAAACTCACATTACAATTCAAAACTAAGGCAAAACAAGCTGCTACAGGATCCCTGTATTGCTACAAGAAGAGTTGTAATGTTACAACAAGGCTATCGGGAGGATTTGGAAGGTAAGAAAAATGATATCAAGGGATGACAAGATGGATGAAGGTTGTGGTGGATGGATGGAAAGTGACCAACACCCCTAGCCTAGCTCAACACTTCAGGAAGGCCAGTTTTGGACTAAGAGGGCTGCTCACGGTGACCTAAAAGGTAGAGCTCAAGAACAATGTTTGAAATTCATTAAAAGGGGGTGAAGAAGTCCTAGATAGAGATGATGAAACGACCCCTTTCTTGCAGGTTCAAAAGTCTTACAAAATCACATCCACATGCTCTTCTTATCATTCACAAAATATCATAACCACTGGTGGAAAAGATGAGTTGAATTTAGAAACTATCTAACTTATGCCAAAAACTCTGATCTATGCAATGAATCAACTTCTAAGTTACAAAAATTATATGCAAAACAAGATAACTAATGTTGACTTTCTTTTAAAGATATCACAAACAAGAAATCATCAACATAGTGTTTTTGGGTTGTGATTTTAGATTCCTCTAATCAAGCTCCCATGAGAGAGATGAGATAGAGGCAACAATCACAGGATTTTTGAGGAATTATATTCTACTAAAATGCAGTAACTAACAAACATTCTAAGATAAAAAGGAATATCAATACATAATAGGGACCTAATCTATTGGGATTGGGCCCAAACCGAAGAGCCTCAGCTCTCTGAACTAACTCAATGATGGATCAATAAGAAACTTCTCATTATCATTACATAAATGTCAAATACATCACATAATAAGTCAAAAATAACAGTCATAGGTGCTTGAGCTCAATAGATTCTTAGCTAAAAAAAAAGTTCAAATCCTAATGAGTTCTTTGGCATGTGTATTTATACAAAAGGGTAGCTACCAACAACTCCCTAGAAAATAAAGATGTTTATCTCCCAAGACTCGAGAAAGGTGGATCTATATCTTCCATGACTGCACTGTCTTGGCTGCCAATGACTTCAAGTTGATGAGAGATAAAGTGGTGATCTTGGCTGATTGAAGGAGTTAAGGAGGTGGACAACCTCCTATAATATATCCATGTTGTCTACTCCAAGCTCCCGCATTGAAATTATCTCAAATTTGCTCCAATTCTTGCATTTAAACGATTTTAGGCCACATGACATAGAAACACATATTTCACCCCTCTCACTAAGAATAATATAAAAAAAAATGTAAATAAATGTGAGAAAGAGATAATTTTAAAGTTGGAGGATGGCATTATGACCCTTATGATATACCTATTGATGAGACTCATCAATCACCTCACTAATGATGGCCTAATCAAGTTCAAAAACATAATTTGTGTTCTAAATATGATGAATTGAGAGGTTCATAATGAAGGAGTTTCATGTCAAGCATTTTTTAGGCCATCCAGGGTATCAGAAGACCCTTACAACCATTCAAAAGTTCTATTTTTGGCCAAACTTGAAGAAACAAGTGGCTGATTTTGTGGCTAAATGTGTAGAATTCCAACAAGTGAAGGTTGAATGCAAGCATCCAGCATGACTATTGCAGCCTATTCCCATTTTGGAATGGAAGTGGGAGGTAATTTATATGGACATTATTACAAGTTTTCCTAAAACCTCTAGGAAGCATGATGCAGTCATGATACTTATTGATAAATTGAGAAATGCAACTCATTTTTTGGTTGTTAAATCACTAATTCAGCCAGTGAGGTGGCTCAAATATTCATAAAATAAATTGTGAGGCTACATGGTATCCCCAAGAAAATTATTTCAAACTGAGATGCTAAGTTCACTTAAAGGTTTTGGAAGGAACTGTTTGCAAGTCTGGGGATATAATTGGAATTTAATACAACATATCATCCACAGACAAATGGGAAGACAAAGAGGATGAATAGGATCCTTGAAGACAGGTTGAGGATGTATGTAATAAATCAACCCAAGAAGTGGGAGAAGTACCTTCCACTTGTAGATTTTTCATGTAAGAATGGATAGAATCAGTCCATTTGAGGCACTGTATGGGAGGAGTTTCAATACTCCTATCAACTAGAGTGATCCAATGAATAGGGTCCTTGTTGGGTTTGATATGCTCAAGGAAATAGAGCAACAAATCCAACTAATCAAACAAAATTTGAAAGTGGCATTGTTTTAGGTGAAAGCACCCTAGGGCTTTGGGTTAGAACCCCAACAGAGTAGAAGCAAACTACAACAAGAAATACTCAAATAGCTCAGAAAAGATGCTTATATTATCAAACTACGTAAGAGTGACTGTACCCATATTTCCTTCGTTCAAGTAGGTCCCGCAGGGTTCAAACCCTCTACAACTCCTGATGTTATTCAAACCTGAAAATCATTCAATTCGAACATACATAACAATATAGAAGTAAAGCATATTCACGAAATTGACATTATATCATATAAACAAATGATTGATCATACATCAAAATGACATTCATATATGAATTAAAACATAATTTAATGCATAGACATAGTTAATTTCGGAAACAAGACAACATTTCTTTTATTGCAGTAAGCTATAAATAACATCAAGAGAATTCACCTGAGTCTTTCTCTGGCTCCAAGCTGAACCGTCCTCCGGATTCATCCTATCCTAGCCTTCAACAATCTTCTTCCATCACCAACACCATGATATCTCAAGCAAAAGGAAGGATATCTATAATCAAAGAAATAAGGGTTTCCTGAAGCTTGGCGAAGTGCGTGAGGCACAGGAATTCATCAGACTCAATCAGGGATAATCTCAGTACAATAACTCTATCTCTTCTCTTCTCCCTAAGGCCTTCCCATAGAGGTCTATTTATACCTCTCCCAATTAGTTTTTTAGTTGGGAAACAGTTGGGCCACGGGCAATAGGAGGTAATCAACAGGTAAAACCCGTGAACTTCGCCCAAAATTAAGGAAATTTAGTTTTTTAAGTGTTTTAATACATATATGTGGGTTAGGCATTGACTGACCCATGTGTACACGCTTTTAGCTCAGGGAAAAGTAGCGTACAAGGAATAAAACATTGTTTTTTATATATTTGGACCAAGTCTGGAAGGAGGGGTTGCCCTAGGCCGTAAACAAAGCATCATATATACCAAGAGTGGTAAATGGTGCTATAACAGATGCCCCCTAATATATGAGGTCAGAAGTGGCACAATATGGCCAAAATGTATTAGTGTATGGAGAGAATCATGCCGAGACTAAGAAGGACTTCACTAGAATTCAGCCTGCCAAGCCATCAAAAGAGATCGGAAAGAAACTGTTGTTTGAGGCGAGCATACCTATGCTCAGAGAAATTAAAGCATGTCCGCATATCAAGTAAAAGCGGATCCAATATGTATACTACTATAAAGGAACTGAAAGTACATAATGGATCATCTTATCATGATCAAAAAATTACATGTTCGAATATTACATATAAGAAGATGATCAATGATGTTGACGGATGAAGCTGATCACTGATGTCAAAAACTAATCCCAATAGTACCAAATGAACATGATGGAATTAAATGATTCTACATCACAATTTGGATGCTAGCATATAATATGTCATTGTAAAGAACTGCAACATATAAGGTGGATGGCGTCAACTAGCAACAACAGAAGCAACTGACAAGTGAACCAAAACATGCTGATGCAACCAGAGGTCTTCACCGACTACCACGATACATTTCTACACAATGGGAATGAATGATTTGAGGTCGACCACGTGAGAAATCATTTAATTACCAGTGATTGATGTATACCGTTAACAAATGCGAGACTACTCGCCGATAATGATAATGAGAGTCAAGGTACCCAATACAATCTAACAAGTGCGAATGAATGAGTTGAAGTTGAACACTTGAAAGAATCTATCAATCAGGAGACAATGATGGTTTCCCACTGCCGATATTGAAGGAATCTGCCACTGATGACTGCAAACCCCAAGGTACTGCCAAAAGGACTCTAGATATTTTTCCCAGAGAAAATGAGATATAGTCGATAGGAAAAGATCTGCTAGAAGGAAGGCATTAAGGCATCCTTCATCAATCTAGTGCGAGTGTAACTCGTAGGCCAATAATGTGGAAGGAATCGGACGAAAAAGATGTAGTAACCCAACCAAAGCACGTTTCCGACATACACAAGATGTAGCAAGTGCATGATAGAAACCCTCTGAACCAACCAATAATGAAAGCTGACACAGAGGCGAGGAATCCACCAATAGGGTCAAATGGAAACCAAGGCACAGCACGAATCCCAATGTGTGATAATGAAAGCTGATGTCGAACACAAGGGAAACCACTCAGTCAAAGACCCACGATACTGATCGATGCTGAGCACAAGGTGACCTATCAACAATGAAAATAGGGCTAGGGTGCGGCTCTAGATATTCCCTCAGAGCAATTTGTCGTAGTCGATAAGGACAAGACCCGCTAGCAAGAAGTCAATGGAGACCTTCTCAAATCGGCATTGATGTGATGACAAACATGACACTGACAACTAGGGATGGTCGACTGAAAAATAGGTCAAGATACACTACAAAGAGGTCGACTCAGGTTTACTTCCCTTGAATAAAAGCACGAGTCAATGATGACTATATGGCAACATATGATAACTCTGTATAAGTTTGTCATGAAAGAGGCATGAGCAAACTCTCCATATGATTGGAAGAGGTAACCAATCATAGGAGTATTGACTCAATAACAAGGTTAAGGTGCTCCTAAGTCAAACTAAATCCCACCCTAATGGAGGAGAGACTTTTTTTTGAGTACTTTGTTCAAGGGCGACATGGCTAACTCTAGCTGCCAACAAAATATGGAAATGATGTCCCGTTCCCACTCTTTTTGGAATATATAATTTTTTTTGTATTTTTCTTTAAGCTGGAAAAAGTATAAAATAATGCTATAGTACAATGGAAAGAACGAGTGTCAAATAAACAGATGATCTAGTTCCTGGGAGGGGAACATTCCTATGCTCAATGTAGGGAGGCAAAACTGGCCAAGGTCACTCAAAGGGATTCTCTTTTCACGGGTAAAAGGATGCATCAATTTGCAGAAGCTAAGTGATTGCATGGTTTACTTTGCAGTGACATGGTCAAATAAGTGGCTTAAACACGAGTCCAAGTGAAGTCAGCTCAAGACCAAAAGGTGCAAATAATCAAAATGCAATGCAGCAGTACAACTCAACACAAAGGAGCCTCTAGGGTATAAGGCTAGAAATTAGCACTGAAGAAAGGAGAATGTATATTGAACGCATAAGTCATGGTGGGACTAAAGATGACTCCCAAGCCTACTTAGTATAACAGCATGGGAAACCAATGTCAGTGAGGATCTAACTAAGATGCCCATTTAAAGGATGGCTCTACCATCACATCATGATTTAAAAAAATCGGCGAGTGAAAATGGTTTGTTGACCAAGATACGATGGGGTCGACCCTATGGTTAATGTATCGCTGAATGGAGGCTAGTATGCAAGATGCAACAGAAAATGGTTTTCCCTAACCTAAATGCCAGCGAGAGAACGATACCTGCCATGACGGGTCAGCAGTCATGGGACCTAAACAACATCTCGAAGAAGTCTCCAAAATTTCTTGTAAAAACAACCCACTCTCGACAATCCAAGCCCACAGGTCAAAAAATCCATGAGACAAAAATCATTTTTTGAAAAAATATTTTGAACTTTCAAAGTAACATAATGACTTTTGGACTCACAGTTTTTTCATTTCTATTTGGAGCAAAGAGCTGCGGAGAAAAAATAAGCAAGCTTTCCTCTGAACAATTGGACCGTTCGAATCACCCCAAAGTCTCCAGGTAATCCTCAAATCCTATTTGTAATGCTTTATGATAGTTTTTAAAAGTTTTTTCAAAGTCTTGACCATGGGAAACTATGCCCAACAATTCAACTCTACATACACGTGGGTTGGATGTGAGTAACCCGCATATACGACGGCCCTACATGCGACTGTGTGTAAAGGGAACCCACGTGTACGTGAGTTAAAGTTTTAACATTTAAATTAACGGTTGAAACTTCAATTTTTTGCAGGATGACTATCACTTGGAGGGAAAGAGAGCATATTGCCATAGATAATGAGGTAATGAATGATCAAAATGCATTGGATGCTCTGAGAAGTTGTGGCTTACTCATATTCTTCAAAATGCCAAATATGAAAGCCAATACGTGCTTGCTAGAACTTTTGATCCACTACTGGAGCGCAGAGGATGACACTTTCATGATTGACCAGATGCCTCTACGGATTGAGGTTGAAGATATCTATTTCATTACCAGTCTCTCCCGAAGAGGGGAGGTCGTGCACTCAACATGCAGGATGAGAGGTAGTCTTTCGGTGGAAGACTATGTCCATATATATTTTCTTAGACATCCAAAGAAGATTGGGAGTCAAATTCCAATCAAACATGTGAAAAGTATATCCTTGAGGATTTTGCTATTTACCATTACACAGGTAAATGGGTTAGCTTCCCTACATCAGGCATCACGAGTATCTATGAGCCTGGCAATGGAATGCCTTACCACAGTATTTGACTGGTGCACACCTCTTCTGACTAACATGAAGAGTCAATTGACCTCTATACAAAAGGGTCAAACAAATAATTTTGGATATGGAACCATCTTGTGTCCATTCTTCGTCGAGAAGGTACCTGGGCTACGTCCCAAAGTATTAGTGTCCATTAGCAGCCCTAGAGATCCACGAATGGGTAGATGGGAAAACCTGATGAAGCGCCTTGGGGGTGGCGACGTGCCCAGAACAACCTTTGATTATGAGTTTTTCACCTAGTGGGGTCAACAGATCATTGCAGTCGATGACTACCCATATGTCGGCATGGACTTCTGAGGAGATCCAGACTTAGTGTTACCACCAAATGCAACATGGGGAGACATAGGTAACAATTTTTAATTTTTTGTGAGTTTTAAAAAAAAAATTGGATTTTTTAATATGAAATGAACTTTAAAAAAAAAAAAAAAAATTGAAGAAACAAAATACTGAGAAAATATAATGACCATGTTCCAGATGTGGGTCCAATGAGACTTGATGGATTTATGAGGCACAAGCGTCACGGAAGAGGGGATGAAGAGACCGCAACCGAGACAGAGAGAGAGTCCTTTATGTTGTTCAGAGAAACTTGGTGAGACTAACACACCAGGGACCTATGACAGCTATAGAGGATCTGCCTGAGGAGATGCAGTGTCGTGTGGTAGGGGTACCACGGGCCTAGGTCGGGATACTTCGGCGTGTAACCAACATTGTGGTTAACTTTTAACTGCTCATCCTAAGCCAACTCGATAGAGAGATCTATGTATGACTAGAAATGATTATGGGCATAAGCCCAAATTTTGAGGGCATCCTGTCCCAATTTTGTATGTTATTTTTGAACACTCCATCCATATACATGCGATTTTATGATATATATACAGATTCAATTTTTTTGATGTTATTTAATTTGATGAATGATTAATGTGCCAATCTAATGCTTGATTAGCAATAGAGTCTGCTAATGAATTCTCAAATCATGGAATGTGAACATATGTGATATAAATAAATGATCGTTGCAACACTCTCACTCCCAAAAATTGGTGATATAAATAAGGATTGCAAACCTGATAAGTGTTATTTAACTACGACACCACCAGTTGTGAGTCTAGATAAACTACCAACGAATCAATCCCATAAGTTATTGTTTCAAATAATAAATTAAGAATGGCAGTATATTCGGCAATGTTATTCGAAGCAAGGCCAATACATACTCCCCTCAACACCATCAACTAGCCAGATGGATAATAAATCACCCAAACTGCAGAAGCAAGATTTTGAGTGTGCCTACTTGCACCATCGACAAATCCAAAATATATAGAATCGTCCATCAATACTTGCTAAAAAGATCAAAAAATATTGATATCACAAAATGGCAAACATATATGTACAAAGATACAATATATACAAACAAGAAATTTCTCAGCCAAAGCCTAAGCAAAACACTTCTTAAGGTAGAGCCCATTTCTGGGCTCCGCCAGCTTGTTCCCTTCAAAGTCAATTAATTCATAAGCCCCTTTTTTCAAAGCATGCTTGATTATAAACGGACCATACCACATAGATTTGAACTTGCCTACCCCCAAGGCGTCTTTGTCTTGATCATAGACTAAGACAAGGTTTCCTTCAGAAAAAACCCAAGGACGGACAACTTTATCATATTGAGTTTAATCCTCTTCTTATGGGCTTTTTTTATTATGGTTGTATCTCGACGTTGCTCATCAAGATGTTCCAAATGAACGAGGCATTCTTCGAGACTAGATATCTCTAGAAGAAGTTCTACAAATAGCTTAAGGGACGGAATTTCACATTCGATAGGGAAGATAGATTCCAACCCGTAAACTAGTTGAAAAGGAGTAAAACCAGTGGCAGTCTTAACTGAGGTTCGCTATGCCCAAAGTGCCAGATACAACATGATGTGCCAATTGGATCGATTTTTATCAATTGTCCTTTGTAGGATGGTCATAAGAGACTTATTCACAGCTTCAACCTGCCCATTGTCCTGAGGATAATATGGAGATGAATGCTCTTACCAAAAGCCCAAATTGAGAGCCAATTCGGTCATCAGTTGATTTTGGAAGTGACTGCCATGGCCAGTGACAATCTCTCTTGGGATACCAAATCGTGAAATAACCTAGTTGAAGAGAAACAAGGTTGTTGTCTCACTATCGTTTTTTAAATTAGGCATGGCCTTAGCCCACTTTGTGAATTATTCTACAACCACAATGATGTACTTGTGATTCCCTGCCGAAGGCGGATTACAAGTAGTAAAATCAATGCCCCACTTCGTAAATGGACCAATAGTGGTAACAGGAAAAAGTGAAGCTAGATGTGCGCGCATTTTCCGAGTATAAACTTGACAAGGATGGCAACGTTTGACCGCTTCAATACAGTCTTTGAAAATTGAAGGCCAAAAGTAGCTTGGTCACAAAATTTTATGGGTTGTTGCAAGCCATGATAGATGACCACCACAAGCTCCATTGTGGAAATCATAAGTACTCACTCGACTTCTTCCAAAGTTAAGCAACGCCTAAGGATTGAGTCAACCCCTCTGCGATATAATGTATCACCAATAATAACATAGTTTTTGGAAAGGTGACATAAATTTCGATGCTCATCTTTGGAGAAAGCAGGTTGAAGCTTCGAAGTCTGGAGATATATAATGATATCTCCATACCAGGGATCCTCTAAAGAAATGAGGAATAAATGTTCGTTGGGAAAATTTTCCTCATAAACAATAGCTTCCTCACAAGGCAGCTTCGAAATCAATTCTATAAAAACTAATGAATTCTTAGATTTAGCTGATAAGAATTCGAGATCGAACTCTTGCAGAATAACAATCCATTGATTCTACTTTCCCCCAATCACTCGCCTACTGAGGACAAACTGAAAAGGATTGACAGTCGCTAAGACAAATTTTTTGCGAAGCAGAATGTAATGACGAAGCCATTTAACAACATGGATAGCCGCCAAGGCCAATTTCTCGATGGGAGTGTTATCTCAAAATCAAGCCTGATAGGCTGCTGGTCAGGATGACTCTAAGTAACTGTTTCAAACCAAGCTTTTGACTAAGGCTTAGCCTCCTTAGCCTGAGAGGGCTCTCTCAAAGGGGTTTATGATTTTTTATTAATGATAAGATGGCTAACTCTTGTGATGTAACAACATAGACAAATATAGTGGCTGGATAAACATTTTGTAAGTTCCCTTTGGGCTTATGGAGTCAATCAAGCTTCTGTAAACAATGACACTACCTTTGCATAGAAGTCAGGGCACTTAGCATTTAAATGTTCAGAATACAACTTATATGAAACCATAGTTCACACATGCATACAGGAAATCAGAGCACAATCAGTGAATTCTGAGTGATTATGCATCCATGCAACTGAAAAAAGACATTAAGGGAAGAACAAAACACATATTCTGAACATGACAAATCCTTTGTGAATCATGAGGAGAAAAGTAGATGCTTTGTATTACTGAAAATGGTTTTTTACATAAGCTAAAACAGTACTTTCTGTTATCAAATCTCCAACCCTTGTTACATCCCTGTTTTAGCTATTTATAGCATTCTTACTTCTACCTAATTCGAGTTTCCTCCTCCAGCATGAGGGGAATTCAATAATTCGATCCTTATCTCTAATGACACTTAACAGCTATGTAACTAATCATTAAATACAACAAAGTGCTTAACTGGAATTTAAAGAGTCCTAATTTAACTATAACTCTAACTCTATCTTCCTCGTAGCATGATTCCTTCTTGATTCTAGACACCTGGTCTCTTTTCAGTTGGGCTGAGATGGCTGAGATGAGTATTCGATATTCCATGTTGGCCTAGGATGCTGAATGCTTTAATGGTTCAGTGATGCTAGGAGAAATACTCTGTTTTTCGGTTCCGGTCTTCCACCACCTATTCGAATATGTAGCAGCATGTCTTTAGCTCTTTAATAGCCCAAGAATATAGAGCATTGCCATGTTCCTGATGTGCTGGAGGTTTCATTGATGGACAGGTGTGCAAGCCAAAACTCCTCGTATGCAGCTGCTTCCAAACCCTAATGACCGATAATAAAGTGACTTTATAATCAAAAACTTTAAACTTAGGTCAAAACATTTCACCTTTGTTAAAGGTACACCTGTCATAATTTGAATGTCCTGGTAGCTTCCTTTGATCTCTTACATGTCACTTAGGTGTTCCCTTTGAAAATTTCTGATTATCTTATCAGACTGTTTGCTTGTATTAAAAACAGCACCTACAGTAGTTTCGCAGTTTCGTAGCGCGCTACGAAACTGTGAAACTGTTTAAACAGTTTATCTTTTTCCTGAGATTTTGACTGCTCTGCCACTTGATTGCAAAAACTCCTTTTGACCTTGGATATGTGTAGCAGAGATTAAAACATATTCAAAACACCAAGATTAAGCAAAATTTAACAAAATTTTGAGACATAACCCTTTCCTGAACAGTGAATTTACTTATTAGGTACCCAGCTTAGCTTTGCCTTCAAGTCTTCAGTGGCTTTCTTTAGTTGGTTAATTTCTTCCTCTGCTGCCTCTATTTGGCTTTTCATGGCTGCCACATAATCTCTGTGAGATGTGGTGGTTGTTTTACTTTTGCTGCCTTTTTGCTGAGGTCATGTTTCTTTTTCCTTTTCTTCTATTTTGGGCAATGCTTCCTGTACCTGCTGAAAATTCCTAGTCAAAGGTCTTCTTGGTTTGAAAACAAACTCCTGGGCTGGCTCATCAAACCTAAGCCTTTTTGAGGCTTTGGTCTTCTTGGCACTTTCTGGTGATG
>APFE031672577.1:74194-89195 GCA_000404065.3 Pinus taeda | reverse complement strand
AAGTTTCATCCTACGCCACAATGTTTGTCGTACATATACACTAACATTATTGTCTATTGTAATTGGATGAGCCTCATAGATATGGATGTTTGTTTTATATATATATATACACACGCGTATATATCTCAACCCATGTGTCTTAATACTCAAGATCTTATTTGTAGCTTATGTAAATTATTTTGTTTCCCGTTGAATTTTGAATGTGTCAATTCTCTCCTGTTACGCCAGACACCATGTTCATATTTATAAAAAATCAGGCTAATCAAAATGGGTAATTATGTGCTTAATTCATATGAAACAATGAGAATCAGAAATATAGGATATTTACGGATTGCTTTTTCGCTTCTAAAAATCACAAAGCTTCCCTTCACGAACGATGTTTTCAGATTGTACTTCAACAACTTTAAATTTACATTTACACCAGCTTGAAATCTAAGGTGCCCTTGTAGATTAAAAAAATTGAATTAATATAAGAATGAAAAATGGGGTATGTGGGCAACAACTTCGTTGTTCTACCATTCCACATCTGAAATGGTCTGCTACACCTATTGTAAGAAGGTTTCACACCATGTAATTCTCATCAAAATCGATATGTCAACTAAGCTTGCGATTCGCTCATAATGAGCAACCTGGATCGAAACTCGAATGTTCATTTTCTGAAATATTCTTCTATACCTGGGATTTGAATTGTAAATTGTAATGAACGAATTCGTTATTAGAGACAGTAAATCGTGAGTCGCAAGACTCGTATATTTGCTTCGAACTCCGCATTAATATTCTTTAAGACGTTCAATATCATCAATTGCCGTCTCCATTGCCGGCTCCCGGGCTTGGAGTAGAACCCAGTTTGCGATTGCTGCTTCTTTTCTGCTGGAGGTGATCATCTCCGTTGCTGTGATGGGATTTGATGATGTTGACGTTTCTTGCATGAAAATTATGATGAATTATCTGCATGTGACCGACTCCAGGGCTATTACTGGATGTGGAGAGCCGTTGTTCCGCAACCATGGAATTTATGCCTTCGGCTTTGTTCGATGATGCAGACGATTCCATTTTATCAGTCGTTTGGATGCTGGGGTTGAGCCTGAAAGATAACGACTTCTTGTTGGAAGCACTCTTTGAGGACCAGCCGCTTCTGGCGTTTAGGATCTCTTGAACACACCCCAACGGATCTTTCACCATATGACCGTTGGCAATTTGCAAGCTAGATTCGTCGACAAGGGAATTTGGGCTGGGATCAGCGGCCGAAAGACTGTGGGGGGCAATAAACAGGTTATTCTTTTTGAGAATCCTGGCGTTGGTATGGCCAGCAACGAGTAGGAAGGATATCATAATCAGGAGAACCATTATACTGTTCTTCATCATAAAGCTCGGTGTTAGCAGACAAAGGATATGATATGAGAGAGAAGTACAGAGATGTCAGATGAACGTATGGTATCAGATGAGTTTTAACACAGACTATAGGATATTTGACAGATTTGCGGGAAAAGAAGATATGTGAGGCAGTAAGAGAAAACAGGAACACATAGAGTTGGAAGACTTGGATGGGGAACATGGGAAGTAATGCAAATATTTTATAGGCAGTGATATTTAGTAAAGGCACTACTCTCGAGCTGCGGGCGTCACGGCCGACGCTAAAGGGTTAGTGTTCAATGAATCATACTTTCACAAAACGATCAAATTTGAATGGCGGGCTTTATTTTCATTTGGAAGGGTATACATTTAATTTAATTTAATTTAATTTTATTGATAAGTGAATTTGAAATAAATTTATACATAAAAAATGAAAAATAATAAAATATTAGTGAAAATACTAGCATTATATTAATGAAAATATTACTGAAAATACTAGATTTGAAAATATTAAGAATTTGAATTTTCTAAAATGTATTTAATTAGATAGAAGCATAAATAGCAATTAATAAGGTATTGATCAGTTGGATGTATGAAAGAATCCACATTTGCTTTCTACAATTATGTGATATTTTTCGTTCAATTTAAGTGAAACATGGTAATTCTCGATTATTGGTGTGACTATGAATATCATTTCTCTTGGTAATTCTCGATTATTGGTGTGACTATGAATATCATTTCTTCTAATATTTATAATATATGATCAATGTTCCCCTAAAAATGGTGAACACATAATGTTTATGGGTGTAATCATATTTATAATCTACTCATGAATATAAAGGGTTTTGAAAATGTATAACATGAATTTAAAGAAAAAAAATCCCTTTATTTATTAGAAGCATCAAGATTTATTATATTAATCCCATCAGCCATATATTATCATTTTTAATTTCTCCCAGTAAATATTTAAATTAAAGAAACAAAAAAGCAAAAGAATGGGCCTATTTAAATAATTAAACGAATATTATAAAATATCATGCTAAAATTTAATTATAAAATTTTATACTAAAATTAAAAGGGAGCACGTTGAACTTACAAAAACTAACAACATTCAGAAATATCATTAGAAATAGCATTAGAATTATCTTCTAGAATTATTCTAATATCATAACATCTTATATAGGAATCCATGAGGTTCTTCTCCATATTCTTTTGATATTAGGCTAAACGTACATCTCTCTATTTGTCTGGGACTTTTCTATCAAACATATAATCCTTGTTGAGAGACAAAGAAAGGACCTTTTAAATTTCATTGTTTAACCTTCTTCTAGCTACTTAGATCTAATTTTTTTATACAAGTAGATGTTAAATCCTAGAAATACATCCATATATTTGATACAATACCATTAAAAAATAATGAATCTGTACCAAAATCGTCCTAACAACACACTTTCACAAAGGACCACCAAAAGGGATGCCTTGTAGAGTCCCTAGCCAGGGCTCCAACACTAGCTTCGTTTGTACATGTAGCCTAAAAAACAATCTCATATGAAGAAAACAATGTTACATGATTTGATCACCCTTGTTTGAAAATATGATTATCTGTAACAGTGTAAAACTTTATGGAATTCATCTCACTGCAAAAATTTGGGAATCATGATTGGATAGGACACATAAATAAAGACACACAATGAATTACTTATCTTCATAGCAAAGCATAAGCCAACAATAGATGTTGTTAAACCATTATGCTATGTTAAATCAAAACCCTTATATGTATTGAAAAAGTGTAAGATATTTTACTATAAATATTAGCGTCTTTCTTGATGCAGACTTATGTAGGAACACAACAAAATACAAAAATATAAATATTCATATAGATGCAGCATAAATAAAACTTCATTTCATTAATATCAAACCGCTGAAATATGCTTACATACAAAAATGGAGATAAACTAGCTTGGATGATGGTACCTTATATCTAAGAAGATATCTGGTGGCTACATGCCTCTAAACTATGCTACAATGAGGCTCAAAGGTCTATTTATTATTCCAAAATAATGGAAAATCCTAAGCATCTAAAAACCTAACCCTAGGAGATGAAGCACCAAAACTATGCGCCCTGTTTGGGGTAAACTGGTATATCAACTTCCGGGGGTCGTAACTTTGGCATACGATATTTGTTTGAGGCACACAATACTTTGTTAGAAATATCTATCTGAATAATACAACTTTCATTTACAAATATCATTCAAATAGTTATGTTTGCACATTTTCCAAAAGAACATCGTTTAGGGCCTCAAAATGGCTCCGGAAATTCAAGACCCAAAAACTGCTAAAAATAGTAAATTGTGCTACAGTTAAGGAAACTAAAAAAATGAAAGAAACATTGGTGGGGATCCATGTGGAATAGGTGGGTGGCCACCAATATCCACCTGGATCAATTCTCCACCCTTAGCAAGCAATGATCCCCATTGCATTGAGTGCCGCCATGAGATGGAGAAACTTTTGTTGAACGTTGTCCCTAGTGAGTCAATTGCCTTGGTGCAGGGGTTGGCTTGTTTTGAAAACCTGATAAAATTGGATCTATTGTTGGTGATTATTCTTGATTTGTGCGTCCATGATCTGATCAGTTGTTGCATGTTCCCTGCAGGTTGGGTTTAACTCTTTTGGTGTGAGATGTTATGCAATATTTGATGTGTCCGGTAATGGTGGAAAGTATGGTTGAAGGTGGTCCACATTGAACACAGGGTGTAGGCCAATGAATGGTGGGGTGTTAAGCTCAAAATCATTTTCCTCTATAGCCTTAGTGATGGTGTAACCAAAATTTGTCACCACCCAACAGTCTCATCCCCACAAGAATCAAGCACAGTGGTCAGTGCCATGACCGACGGTTGGCTAAGGCAATCTAAAACATTATTGGTGTTTCCCTTCTTGTAATTAATGTTCAAATGGAATTGTTGTAGGTATGTTGACCATTTTCTTATGGCGACCGCTCTGCAACTTCCCTTGTGACTATATGAACTATAGAGGTTCGTGGTATTTGTGGATGATTCTTTCCTTCCCTAGAATGTAATGCTTCCATTCTCGATAGGCTTGTACAATGGAATATATCTCTTTGTCATAAGTGGGATAGTTTCAGACTATGTCTGAAAGTGTTTCACTGTGATATCCCGCTAGATGCCCTTGCTGAATAAGAACTACCCCAATAACATAGTCGGAGGCATCTGTATCGATCTCAAATGATTGTTGGAGGTCTGGTAATGTGAGCACTAATGTAGAGTAGAGGTGATGCTTTAACTCGATAAATGCCTTCTGTTTGGATTTAGACCAAAAAAATGTTTCTTTCGCTCCTCCCTTGGTGACTTGACTCAAGGGCCAAGTAATATTAGAGAATCCCAACATGAACCTGCGGTAGAAGTTGGCAAGGCCCAGAAAGCTACGCAACTCTATTAGAGTGGTTGGGGCTGACAAATACCTAATGACTTGTATCATGGCTAGGTCGACATGCATACCCTGCTCATCAATGATGTACCCTAGATATTGAACCTTGGTCATACCAAAAGTGCATTTCTCAAAATTGGAACACAACTTGTGTTGCATCAAGGTTTGGAGGACTTGTCGAATATGGTGGAGGTGCTCTTCCCAACTCTGGCTAAAGATAAAAATGTCATCCAAATACACCACCATGAATGAGTTGGTGAAGGGTTGCAGGATGTTGCCCGTCAAGATTTTATGTATATGGAAATCAATGATGCTCATGCATGGCCAACCATGGTTGAACGCCGTATTGTGACTAAGATTGTGTCAATATGAAAATTCACTACGATCAACCATGTTTATTTTAAGGTTTAAAATATTTATCTTAGGGTATACCTTGGGTTTATAATATTAATCTCTTGGGTTCAATATTATTCCCTTGGGTTTATAATCCCTTGGATATTTAGCATTAATCCTTTGGGTTTATAATATCAATCCCTTCTCTTTATTAATCTTAGGGTTTTTTTCCTGGGGTATGCTATTACTCATAGGATTTATAATATTAATCCTTGGCTTTTATCTAAATCCCTTGGGTTTATCATCATGATCAACCTTTGTCCAATGTGGCATTGTTACAATGATTTTCTCAATATGAAAATCAAACCTGGTCCAACATTGCATTTTCAACCATTCTTAACCATTGCCTTACTATGAAAATGAACCATTGTTAACCATGTTTATTTTACAGTTTAAAAAAATTATCTTAGGTTTTATATACCTTGGGTTTATAAGCATTGCCAACCATTATAAACCACAGTCAAATGTCACATTGAGACAAATATTGTCTCAATATGAAAATCAACAATGGTCAACGATGATCAACATCACATTGTGACAAATATTATCTCAATATGAAAATGAACCATGCTAAGCCGGTTTATATACCTAGCATTTATAATATTAATCCCTTGATTTTATAATATCAACCCATTGGGTTTATTAATATAAGGGTTCATATTCGTAGAGTAAGGTTTATAATTTTAATCCTTCGGTTTAATATAAAACCCTTGAGTTTATAATCATGGCCAACCTTGCTCCAATGTCACATTGTGACAACAATTTTTCCAATATAAAAATCAACCATGGTCCCTCTGTTATATACCTATTGCAAGAAGGTTTCACACCATGTGATTATGTTCAAAATCGATATGTCAACAAGACTTACGATTCACTGATAATCAGCAACATAGATCGGAACCGAAATGCTCATTTACTTTGGATATCGTTACTTGCAACACTCATATACTTGCTTTGAACTCCGCACCAATATTCTTTATGACATTTGAAAGCCATCAATTGTCGTCTCCATTGCGGTTCCTGGGCATGGAGAACAACGTTTCTTGCGTTTATTCCTATTTTTCTCCTGGAGGTGATCATCGCTGTTGTTGTGATGGGATTTGATGATGTAGACATTTATTGCTTGAAAATTATGATGAGCTATCTGCATGTGACCAACCCCAGAGCTATTACTGGATGTGGAGAGCCGATTTTTTTCCACCATGGAATTTACGCCTTCGTCTTTGTTCGATGATGCAGAGCATTCCATTTTATCAGTCGTCGGGACACTCTGTTGGAAGAATCACCGCACCTCTATGGAATCCGTAACTTCCACCCTGTGTGTCACACCCCTACATCTGTGGTAGTCTTCCAACTGCTTATAGCGAGGTCCGGCACTACCAATCATTTTCTTTTCACCAATACTTACGATTGTAGACTACGCTTAACATTCCACTTTTCCTACTTAGTTTGTGTTTCGCAACCAAGTTTTATTAATGTGTTCCTTTACACCAATGAATACCCATACACATTCATTATCAACAACATTATACAAGAGAAATGCACAACAGTATAAAGGGAGGGGCAACTCCCTACAATATGAGTCTGCCCGAATCAATATATTATATAATCTTCACTTTTACAAAGTACAAGTTAAATCTTGGGAAACCCCAAATTTACACTTAGCCAATTTTCACAACTTCGGCAAACTCGGTTGCCCAGCTCCTCGGCACCTCCACATGGTCACTGTACGACTCAGTAACCCTTCGTTCACCTTGTCGCACGATCTTGTTGTTTGCCCAACTTGGGCACGCCTCCAATTCGCCACACACGGGCGCCTCTGCCCGAGACACACCTCCGTTCACAATCTCAACACTACCCCAAAAGTCACACCGTGCACACTTGCACGATGGGCGAGCGCTCACCCGAGGCACCCAAGAACCCGTGCCAAGTCGTCGCACAAATCGGGCGCTCCTCTGTTTCACCGTTGGGCATCTTCACACAAACCGGGCGCCACACACTCGTGCACACCTCAACCGTCTGTCGGGCGCCACACACTCGTGCACGCCCTCACCCAACCACTGGGCACTCCTGCCTACGCCTTCAGCCAAAACCGAGCTTAACGAAGTCTTCCTCGTGCAGCCCTACCCAAGAATGGGCGGATTCCAGCCTGCACCTCTTCTCCTTAGTTCTGCGCACTTTAGACCTGCACCTTACTCCTTCACATGAGCGAAGATGTTCAGCGAATGAGTGACGTCCCAAATGACTCAACGCATCACTTATTTATACCAAACATGGGGCGTTGTCTTGGCTGCCTAGCTGACTTGCCCAATACTCCACACGTTATCGCAAAGTCTCCAAAACGCATGTTGGCTCCTCACAATCATAGGTTAGCCTCCATACAAGTTAACACATGCTCCCATGTGTATAAACAAGCTCCCCCACCCTTCTATCATGCGCATAATACATCGCACACTCAAGAGAGAGCTCTTCCATCACAAAACCGGAATCGTTCAGCTCAACCGAACGTTCTCGCACTTCGGGCGGAGCTACAGGTCATTACATCTTCCTCCACCTGAATTCGTTGTCGTCCTCGACAACATACCATCCTGGTAGCTATCCACCAAGATGAACTGTATCATCCATGATGTCCACTCCTCCACATACTGCAAACATCTCTGCAACATATGTAGAACCACCGTCTCCATCATGTCTCATCCCGGCAACCATCTGTCACCAAGATCACCATACCAAGGTATACACCCCATCGGTATGTCATACATCGGGAATCATCTCAATCGATGACCATCGACCACCCTGTCATAATCTCCACATGCTGCTCCCCATCGTGGAAGGCTGGTCCCTCCATCTCAAGCTACATGCTTCCTGCAACATATCGTGTCCACCTCATCATGTGTCATCTTTGTGTGAATTGCTGCCATGATACTCCAACACAATGCTAACACATCTCTATACACTACGTGTCCCCATGTTTGAACTAGTCGGGTGATCAGTGCAACTGTCACGCTCAAACCATGAGAGTGAACATCCTCATGCCACCATGAGTTGTTTCTCAAATCATCCCGTCACATCCTCAACTCGATCAAGAATCCATCTCCATATAAGTAAGCCATGCTCAGGTCCATGAAGTAGCCCTCATCTCATCTGCAACATGATGTCCATGATGTCTGGTACTAATGTGCTATATGAAATCAGTCACATCCACCCCAACATCATTATCCATTTGTGTATCTCATCAAAGTGAAGAGATCATCTCTTCAACTCTTAATGTGCCACATTCACGTCCATGAAGCAACCTCCATCATATCTACAATGTGCCATCTCAAGTCTTGCATAGAAACAAGTATATACCTCTCTCATCTATCCATGTGTTGCCCACGATCATAGATCAATTAGCTCCCATGTGTCAATTGTGGTTATGTCTCGGCTCAACCCATGCCCAAGTGTTGCCACCAAGGCATCATCTTCGCTGTAACTCCATCACCCCAAAGTGTCTCATATCGATCCTCCACATCAAGTCACTCTTTCAAGCCATTCCCACACATGTACTTGAAAGTATGCACCCCATCCTGCATCAAAGTCTCTGACCTCAACTCCTCAATGCATCAGATCCTCTAAGTCTACCATATATGAAGTCTCCCTGGAAGTCACAACCTCATGTAATCATGAGCTCCATAAGCCATCCCAACCATCACACTAGCGAGCATACAAGTCTCAGCCCAACGGTCTTTGCAAGATGCCTCAGCTCTCCATGTAGTAGGAATGCTCCATAGTTTGCTCACAACTCCATCCAAGTGCACAACCTCTCCATCGGCTCATAAGAAAAACATCTCAATGATGTACCCTAGATATTGAACCTTGGTCATACCAAAAGTGCATTTCTCCAAATTGAAACACAACTTGTGTTGCATCAAGGTTTGGAGGACTTGTCGAATATGGTGGAGGTGCTCTTCCCAACTCTGGCTAAAGATCAAAATGTCATCCAAATACACCACCATGAATGAGTTGGTGAAGGGTTGCAGGATGTTGCCCGTCAAGATTTTATGTATATGGAAATCAATGATGCTCATGCATGGCCAACCATGGTTGAACGTTGCATTGTGACTAAGATTGTGTCAATATGAAAATTCACTACGATCAACCATGTTTATTTTAAGGTTTAAAATATTTATCTTAGGGTATACCTTGTGTTTATAATATTAATCTCTTGGGTTCAGTATTATTCCCTTGGGTTTATAATCCCTTGTGTTCAAATTGTTTACTTGGGTTTATAATCCCTTGGCTTTTTAGCATTAATCCTTTGGGTTTATAATATCAATCCCTTCTCTTTATTAATCTTAGGGTTTGTTTTCTTGGGGTATGCTATTACTCATAGGATTTCTAATATTAATCCTTGGCTTTAATCTAAAACCCTTGGGTTTATCATCATGATCAACCTTTGTCGAATGTGGCATTGTTACAATGATTTTCTCAATATGAAAACCAAACCTGGTCCAACATTGCATTTTCAACCATTCTTAACCATTGCCTTAGTATGAAAATAAACCATTGTTAACCATTATTATTTTATAGTTTAAAAAAATTATCTTAGGGTTTATATACCTTGGGTTTATAAGCATTGCCAACCATTATAAACCATGGTCAAATGTCACATTGAGACAAATATTGTCTCAATATGAAAATCAACAATGGTCAACGATGATCCAACATCACATTGTGACAAATATTATCTCAATATGAAAATGAAACATACTAAGCCGGTTTATATAACTCGGGTTTATAATATTAATCCCTTGATTTTATAATATCAACCCATTGGGTTTATTATATAAGGGTTCATATTCGTAGAGTAAGGTTTATAATTTTAATCCTTGGGTTTAATATAATACCCTTGAGTTTATAATCATGGCCAACCTTGATCCAGTGTCACATTGTGACAACAATTTTTTAAATATAAAAATCAACCATGGTCCCTCTGTTATATACCTATTGCAAGAAGGTTTCACACCATGTGATTCTGTTCAAAATCGATATGTCAACAAGACTTACGATTCGCTGATAATCAGCAACATGGATCGGAACCGAAATGCTCATTTACTTTGGATATCGTTACTCGCAACACTCATATACTTTCTTTGAACTCCACACCAATATTCTTTATGAAGTTTGAAAGCCATCAATTGTCGTCTCCATTGCGGTTCCCGGGCATGGAGAAGAACCCTGCTTTCGTTTATTCCTATTTTTCTCCTGGAGGTGATCATCGCCGTTTGCTATGATGGGATTTGATGATGTTGACGTTTATTGCTTGAAAATTATAATGAGTTATCTGCATGTGATCGACCCCAGAGCTATTACTGGATGTGGAAAGCTGCTGTTCTGCCACCATGGAATTTACGCCTTTGGCTTTGTTCGATGATGCAGAGCATTCCATTTTATCAGTCGTCGGCACACTCTGTTGGAAGAATCACCGCAACTCTATGGAATCCATAATTTCCACCCTGGGTGTCACGCCCCTACACCTGTGGTAGTCTTCCAACCGCTTATAGCGAGGTCCGGCACTACCAATCATTTTCTTTTCACCAATACTTACGATTGTAGACTATGCCTAACATTCCACTTTTCCTACTTAGTTTGTGTTTCGCAACCAAGATTTATTAATGTGTTCCTTTACACCAATGAATACCCATACACATTCATTATCAACAACATTATACAAGAGAAATTCACAACAGTATAAAGGGACGGGAAACTCCCTGCAATATGAGTCTGCCCGAATCAATATATTATACAATCTTCACTTTTACAAAGTACAAGTTAAATATTGGGAAACCCCAAATTTACACTTAGCCAATTTTCTTAACTTCGGCAAACTCAGTTGCCCAGCTTGTCGGCACCTCCGCATGGTCGTCGTACGACTCACCAACCCTTCCTTCACCTTGTCGCACGATCGTGTTTTTTTCCCAACTTGGGCACGCCTCCAAGTCGCCACACACGGGCGCCTCTGCCCGAGACACGCCTCCGTTCACAATCTCAACACTTCCCCAAAAGTCGCACCGTGCACACTTGCACGACGGGCGAGCGCTCACCCGAGTCACCCAAGAACCCATGCCAAGTCGTCGCACAAATCGGGCGCTCCTTCGTTTCACCGTTGGGCACCTTCGCACAAACCAGGCGCCACACACCCGAGCGCACCTCAACCGTTCATCCGGTGCCACACACCCGTGCACGCCCTCACCCAAACATTGGGCACTCCTGCCTATGCCTTCACCCAAAACTGAGCTCAACCAAGTCTTCCTCGTGCAGCCCTACCCAAGAATGGGCGCATTCCAACATGTGCCTCTTCTCCTTAGTTCTGCGCACTTTAGACTTGCGCCTTACTCCTTCACATGAGCGAGGATGTTGAGCGAATGAGTGACGTCCCAAATGACTCAACGCATCACTTGTTTATACCAAACATGGGGCGTTGTCTTGGCTGCCCAGACGACTCGCCCAATGCTCCACATGTCATCGCAAAGTCTCCAAAACGCATGTTGGCTCCTCACAATCATAGGTTGGTCTCCATACAAGTTAACCCATGCTCCCATGTGTATAAACAAGCTCGCCCACCCTTCAATAATGCGCATAGTACATTGCACACTCAAGAGAGAGCTCGCCCATCACCAAACCGCAATCGTTCAGCTCAACCGAATGCTGTCGCACTTCTGGCGGAGTTGCATGTCGTTACATCCTCCTCCACCTGAATTCATTGTTGTCCTCGAAAACATATCATCCTGGTAGCTATCCACCAAGATCAACTGTATCATCCATGATGTCCACTCCTCCACATACTGCAAACATCTCTGCAACATATGTAGAACCACCGTCTCCATCATGTCTCATCCCGGCAACCATCTGTTACCAAGATCACCATACCAAGGTATACACCCCATCGGTATGTCATACATCGAGAATCATCTCAATCCATGACCATCGACCACCCTGTCATAATCTCCACATGCTACTCCCCATCGTGGAAGGTTGGTCCCTCCATCTCAAGCTACATGCTTCCTGCAACATATCGTGTCGACCTCATCATGTGTCGTCTTTGTGTGAATTGCTGCCATGATACTCCAACACAATGCTAACACATCTCTGTACACTACGCTTCCCCATGTTTGAACTAGTTGGGTGATCAGTGCAACTGTCACGCTCAAACCATGAGAGTGAACATCCTCATGCCACCATCAATTGTTTCTTAAAACATCCTGTCACATCCTCAACTCGATCAAGAATCCATCTCCATATAAGTAAGCCATGCTCAGGTCCATGAAGTAGCCCTCATCTCATTTGCAAGATGATGTCCATGGTGTCTGGTACTAATGTGCTATATGAAATCTGTCACATCCACCACAACATCATCATCCATTTGTGTATCTCATCAAAGTGAAGAGATCATCTCTTCAACTCTTGATGTTCCACATTCAGGTCCATGAAGCAACCTCCATCATATCTACAATGTGCCATCTCAAGTCTTCCATAGAAACAAGTATATACCTGTCTCATCTATCCATGTGTTGCCCACGATCATAGATCAATCAGCTCCCATGTGTCAAATGTGGTTAAGTCTCGGCTCAACCCATGCCCAAGTGTTGCCACCAAAGGCATCATCATCGTTGTAACTCCATCACTCCAAAGTGTCTCATATCGATCCTCCACATCAAGTCACTCTTTCAAGCCATTCCCACACATGTACTTGAAAGTATGCACCCCATCCTGCATCAAAGTGTCTGACCTCAACTCCTCAATGCATTAGATCCTCTAAGTCCACCATATATGAAGTCTCCCTGGAAGTCACAACCTCATGTAATCATGAGCTCCATAAGCCATCCCAACCATCACTCTAGCAAACATACAAGTCTCAGCCCAACGGTCTCTGCAAGATGCCTCAACTCTCCATGTAGTAGGAATGCTCCATAGTCTGCTCACAACTCCATCCAAGTGCACAACCTCTCCATCGGCTCATAAGAAAAACATCTCCATGTCACACCAGCAAATCCACCTGCACAACATCCCTACCTTGGCACTCCTCATTGGATGCCCATAAGTGACATCTCTACAAGTTCTCCTGCATAATGTCCCTGCATAAGACTGCCATGCTCTATGTCTCCAACCTGATGTCCATGACTAAGTTTCCCATGTAGTCCAACCAAGTAGACCCATCACAACAATCGATCATCCTCATCCAAGTCTTCAATCTTCAGTCTAGTGAACTCGGTCACCCAACCATATCATCATCATCACGAGTCCCTTCCATCATGGCTCCCCACTAAAGGTTCCACCAAGACTTGCTCTTGGTCTCGGCCATGAGAAGTCCACCCAAGTATCATCGTACCTCAAGTGTGTGGCCTCCTCAGTCTGTCCATGAGTCATGCCGAGCACATAGCCAATTCTCCATGTGGCTAAAGCATGACCCAATCCTCTGCAACGATCATCATGTTCCTCCCTTGTCACGAGCCTTTGTACCTTCTACCATAAAGTCACAAACAACCCCAACACGTCCTGCAAGAATCAACAATCCTTGCTTCTCCATACAAGGTCTCATCATAGGCATCCACGGTAAGATGCTCCCCTGCAACGGCAAACTGGATTTGCTCTTCCCTGCATACGGTCAATCTACCAAATGCTCAAGTGAAACACACGTATCAATACTTACTTCATCATCGTCATGAGGCTCCTCCATGTGAGTATTCCATTCATCCATGTCTGTAAATTGCACGATCCTCATCCAACTTGATCAACCTCCACTTTATCCTCCATTGTTGTCACATCTGCAACATCCTCAACTATCACGGCTTCCTGTTCCTTGTTAGCACAATCTATAACTTCATCTTGCCCCATTGTCCAACCAAGTTGAAGAAGTTCGCCTTTGACATTCTTTTCCAAGACTTCAAGCTCTTTTCGAATCCGGGGATTCTCTTCTTTCATCCACTTCAACCTGTATAAGGTAAGTAAGAGCTTCCCTTCGCATTCTTCGAAACCTGCCATGCCTTATCGTTCAGCTTGGCCCAAGTGCTAAGCTTCACCCCTGCTAAACCTGTTTTACCGTTCACTAGCTTCACCAAGTTCCCTGCAACCATGAACCAGCCCTTGTTCCACTTGTATGTGAAATCATCTTCCTTTATCCACAAGTACCTGCTTCCACTGTCACTTCGTCACGAGCAACCTTGCTCTGATACCAACTGTCACGCCCCTACACCTACGGTAGTCTTCCAACCGCTTATAGCGAGGTGCGGCACTACCAATCGTTTTCCTTTCACCAATACTTACGATTGTAGACTACGCCTAAGCACATACCTTGCTTTGTTGATGGAAGGACGAGGAAAAGGCCCCATGAGATCACTATGGATCAGATCTAGAGGAGAGGATGCTCTGTGAGTCTTGCCGGTGTCAAACTTTTCTTTGGGATGTTTGCCAAAGGCACACCCTTCACAAACTCCTTTGGAGAAACTGATATTTGGCAAGCCTTCCACCATCTCATTCTTGCTTAGCTGCTGCATATACCTGTAATTTAAGTGACCAAACCTCTTGTGCCAAACCCTACTACTATCATCAGCATGTGTAAGCAATAAGGAGCATTCAGATTCAATAAATTCATAAAATGTATATAGTCTGGCTCCATTGTTTACCTCACCGGTTGCAATTTTAGAGCTGCTATGTAGATCATATATGTTCAATGCATTTGGAGTGAATTCCACTCTCTTTCCAGTGCCAGAATGAGTGATCTGATAAACTGAAAGCAGGTTTACCGAAAGTTTTGGAACATGAAGCACAT
>APFE031672577.1:4190-70587 GCA_000404065.3 Pinus taeda | reverse complement strand
GATGTTTGCCAAGAACACATCCTTCACAAACTCCTTCGGAGAAACTGATATTTGGCAAGCCTTCCACCATCTCATTTTTGCTTAGCTGCTGCATATACCTATAATTTAAGTGACCGAACCTTTCGTGCCAAAGCCTACTACTATCATCAGCATGTGTAAGCAATAAGGAGGACTCAGATTCAATAAATTCAGAAAATGTATACAGTCTGGCTCCATTGTTTACCTCACCAGTTGCAATTTTGGCACTGCTATGTAGATCATATATGTTTACTGCATCTGGAGTGAATTCCACTCTCTTTCCGGTGCCGAAATGAGTGATCTGATAAACTGAAAGTAGGTTTACCGAAAGTTTTGGAACATGAAGCACATCTTCAAAGCTTCCATGTAAAAGTTCCACTCTACCTTTTCCGGTGACCTCAATAGGTGAGTCATCTCCCATGAGGATGGGAGGTCCTTTACATGCATCCAAAGATGAATAGACTTCCTTTGCAGCAGCCATATGATGTGATGCACCATAATCTATAATCCATGCATTAGGAGAAGAATTAATTGCAACTAAAGCATGAAAATTGTTACCTTTCCCATGTGGTGGATCCTCAGTTTTCTTCTTGGCGCCCTGAGGAATGTGGTCCCCAAGGTTGTGCTTTTGAAGGATTTTCTGCCATTTGGTCAATTTGTTTCTTCATGCAAGAGGATTCTGGATGGAATCCTCTTTGACAGTAAGTGCATTTGCTTCTTTTCTTCCCTTTCTCATTTCTCGAGCCAGAGGAGTCATTGAAGGGCTTGGTGTGCCCTTCCTTCTTTGGATGGGAATGCGCTTTTCCCTTATTTTTTAGCTGTTGATTTTTCTGATTTGAATCAGATCTATGATTTTTATTATGGTTACCATCATGCACAACAAGTGCATGCCCTTTTAGAGGTTTGATTTTCGCCATGCCAATGAGTTTATCTTGCTCAAAAATAAGGGACTCCATAAATTCTTTCAGAGAAAGCATAGTGTAGGATTTACCTGTTGCGAGCCTTACTGAATGAAATGTAGACACAAAGACGGAGTATTCCGGTCCGAGCTTTGACATAATATAGAGAACTTGGTGACTCTCCTCCTTGGATTTGGCAATTCCAGAACCCTTGAATTGCAGCAATAAATCATTATATTTGGTGAAGAAGTCTTGAATTCTTTCATAGTTCCGTGGATGCAATGGGAACAGCTCCACTTCGAGCATATGTTCTTTCATCTCATCCTGTTTTCCGTAGAGATCTTCAACCTTTTTCCAAATCTCGTTGGGAGTATTGCAGGCAGATAGATGAAACTGCAACTCTGGAGAGATGCACATGCATATGGATCCATGGGCCTCATCCATACGGTTGAGGTACTTCGATTTCTCTATGGCTGAAGTGGGTTCCACTTCTGTAGCCATGGTAATCATGTACAACCCTTTATGACGAAGGTATCGAGCCATTTGGTCCTTCCATTCATGTTAGTTGTACGGTGTTAGGATCGATGCTTTGGGAAACTCCATTTTTCTGTCAATCTTCGATCTCCAAGCTGTAATACCTGCAAAATAAAGTACTGGTGCGCCTTTTATCTAGCAATCTGTGGGCTCTCATACCATGTAAATGCTATATCATGAGCATTGTAACCTATTTTCTAATGAATCATTCTTTTCTTCTTTCGATTTTCTTTTAGTGTTTTTTCTCTTCAAAGTTGTGTTCCACCTTTACTTTACTAGCTAGATTCACCTGTGAAGGTTTCTAACACATTTACATGGTATCAGTGGGACCGAGGTTCGATTCCACCAAGTTGCGTTTGAGGGGAGGTGTTGGAAAAATCACCACACCTCTATGGAATCCGTAATTTCCACCCTGGAGATCCTAGTACGTTTACCAAGACCTGCGAGTTTTGGTGTAAAGGCAAACCTCCACACACTCGGGTTCAGCCTGTAATATAACGACTTCTTGTTGGCCGCAGGACCAGCCACTTCTGGGGCTTAGGATCTCTTGAACACACCCCAATGGATCTTTTTCCATATGACCGTTGGCAGTTTGCAAGCTAGATTCATCTTCGGCAAGGGAATTGACGCTGGTACCAACGGCTGAAAGACTTTGTGGGGGGTGATAAACAGGTCATTCTTCTTGAGAACCCGGCGTTGGTATGGCCAGCAACGAGCAGGAAGGAGATCATAATCAGGAGCGTGCTTATACTGCTCTTCATCATAACTCTCAGAGGTACACGGATAGCAGATGAACGTATGATATCAGATGAGTTTTGACGGATTTGCGGGAGAAGAAGATGTCAGGCAGTAAGAGAAAACGGGAACACAGAGAGTTGGAAGACTTGGGTGCGAAAACATCTGAAATATGCGAATATTTTATAGACAGGGATATTGTGAGAGAGTGAACTCCCTCGCCGCCTTCTCTGACGTGCGTGCGTATTCACCGTCATCGCGCTCGAGCTGCGGGCGTAACGGCGTGCGCTAAAGAGTTAGCGTTCAGTGAATCCTACAGCAAAACACATTACTTTTGAGAAGAATCAAATAAAACAATAATAACTACTTTAGTTCAAAAGTTGAACGAAAGCCACGACAGCCACCGACCAAAACATATGTGACATTCTAATTGCATGACAGAACCGTTTGGAGAATAATTAAAATCTCTTTGTGCTCCAAGACCATTTTATAAAAGGATATAAAATGATTCTTTTCCACGCAAATGAACAATGATATAAAATAATTATTTCTATCTAACTGAAAGAAATATTTAAAAACACCTGTGAATATTATACATAATTATATCAGAAGGGATTATTATAAATAATTGTATCAAAACGAATTTGCATTTATTAATTATTTTTATTGGATAATGAAAAAATAATGTTTTTACGTAGAAAACAACGTTAAATTTTTGTTCGTCAAAAAATCCATGAATTTTCATTGGAACGTTTCATACTACGCCGCAATGAATACATTAACAATATCGTCTAATGTAATTGGACGAGCCTCATACATATGGATGTAATATATATAAATCTCAACCCATGTGTCTTTAATATTTGTAACTTATGTAAATTATTTTGTTTCCGGTCGAATTTTGAGTATGTCAATTCTCTCCTGTTATCCCAGACACCATGCTCATATATATAAAAGTTCAGGCTAATCAAAATGGGTAACTATGTGCTTAATTCATATCTCTGCGAGAAAACAATGAGAATCAGAAATATACGGATATTTTCGGATTGCTTTTTCGCTTATAGAAATCACAAAGCTTCCCTCACTAACGATGTTTTCAGATTGTACATCAGCAACTTCAAATTTACATTTACATGGGAAATAATGCGAATATTTTATAGACAGAGATATTGTGAGTGAGGGAACTCCCTGGCCGCCTTCTCTGACGTGCGTGGGTATTCGTGGTCATCACGCAAGCGCAAAACAGTTGATCAAATCCTTCAGACCTTTTTCAATTGGGTGGACAGTAGCAGTGGACCGGTGACAGGAAAGTTGAATTTCAGAAATCACCTGGTGTAAGCGGAGGCCGACGCCAGGGCTGGACGGGCGTCTTGAAACTTTCTTAGAAGGTGTAGCACACAGGGCTGTTGGGCAGTAAAGTTTTGACGAATTTCAGGTATATTGACCCGCCTGGAACTATTCGTTTTCCTGGCTAATAAGTCACGTGCTTGTAAAGGCAATATTCTCCAGCTCCGGGCGTCACGGTGTACGCTAAAGGGTTAGTGTTCAATGAATCCTACTTCTTGGAAAAGAATAAAATAACAATAACAATCATTTTTTTAATTCAACAGTTGAACCCGAACCCAAACTCAAACCACGTACCAGAAAAGGAATCTAATATGTAAAATTATAATTTGGGAAGCTTCATGTATTAGTAATAACACAATATTATTTAAAACAAACTATGCAAGATAACATTGTCTCAAAAAGAATAGTAAGAAAAAATGCAAGAGTAATCAAAACTATCCAACATTCATATAAATACCACGGTATTTCCTGATGAATGAAAAAAAAAAATTAAAGAGCATAAGACATTCACATTCAGTGAGTGAAATTAAATGATCATGTACCTTTAAAATTAATAGTGTCTTAGGGAATCAAGTTCTCGGTAAAACGTTTACAAAATAAGATTTTTAATTGCACGTGCTTTTTCCATTAAAGGTAAATAAACAATGTTGAATCCATGCTGGGATGCATATCAGAGTACTAGGCCCAGATCGACTACAAGGTTTGGTGAATAAAGTCATGTCCTTTCCTCCCTATCAGGACCCCTATTTTATATTCTATTTTATATGACATTTTATGAGGCCGCTAATGCTGTTAATTCCGTTAATTCTTCTTAACTGCTCAAGCAGTTCCCTTTTTCTTTTTTGGTTTTTGTAACTTCTTGCTACTATGCTAGACCCAACACTAATATTCAAAAAGGGGTTGACATGAGGTCTTCAACCATTGGATTTCGATTATGATACTTTTTCTCAAGTCATTGTTAACAGGGGTCTTTTGTTTCTCAATCGAGAGATGACTTGCCAACTGGATTCATTCAGGATGGGAAATTCCTGCATTTTCCTTACCTCGATATCTATTTTTTATCAAAAGTATATGTGAGGATTCAGAGCTCCACCCACACTTGTGAAATGGAAGCCAAAAATGCGAAGAACATATCCATAACTTCTTGAAAATCATTTTTTCCCCATACCTCTAATGACGTCTTTGAATTATTCTTGATCATTCTTTTTCTTTTCGAGCACGTCCTTATAGATGTTCTCATGATAGCTCCATTTGTGGAGGACCTTATTGAATAGCCTTTGAATTTCCACCCAAAGCTTTTGACTTTCTTGCACTTCTTATGTGCTGCAGTGATCAAACTAAAGGTCATGGATTTCAAGGAGATTTAGATTATTTGAAGGTTGGCTATGGATGAACTTGGTCCCATCATTTGCCACTTTGTCCACTTCTATTTTGTTATTTGATTAATCCAAGCATTTTTATCTTAAGGATCAAGATTGTGAAATGAATTTCAAGGATATTTAGATTATTTGAAGGTTGGTTATTGATGAACTTGGTCTCATCATCTGCCATTTCTACTTTGTTACCCAACAGATCCCAAGCATTTTTTATCTTAAGGATGAAGATTGTGAAATGATCCTTGAACAAGTTCATTGTAGACTTGATCCAATCTGAGATACAATTCTTGGCACCTATGATTATTTTCTTGGCATCCATTTTGTGAATAAGGATGCTATTCACCTCTTCATAAGTTAAATTAAGATCTACAATCAGTTTATCTTTTCGAGCCATGTTAGAATGGCCAAATATAGATTCTCATTCATGTTATCTATTAATTGCTCATTCATGTCATCTATCAATTATATGATCATTCATGTCATCTATCAATTGCTCATTCATTGCATCTATCAATTAGGTGTTCATTCATGTCATCTATCAATTGCTCATTCATTTCATTTATCAATTAGGTGTTCATTCACGTCATCTATCAATTTCTGCATATCACAAAGCTCAAAATCTTTAGCTTGATAGTCCCCTTGAAGACAGTATAACTTTGCATTTAGCCTATGTAATTGTTCCTGACCAAGTCCTTCTTCTATGATCTCTATCTTAGGGATTAATTTATGTTTCTATAATCTGTAATTGTTCGTGGTGAAATCCTTCTTCTATGATCTCAATCTTAGGGACTACTTTATGTTTCTGTAATCTTTCTACTAGGGATGAGTAAATTCATCTTCTAATAATTTTATTGTTTTCTCTTATTTGGATTAAGCTTTAGCAAGAACTTTGTCTTGGTTTTTAATCTAGGTTTATCCTTCTCGATCTCTATTATTTCATTACTTCGGTTGTGTTTAGTGGTAGGCATGTTTAAATTCCCTTTAATATTGGAAATTTCATTATCTTTCTCCCTAAGGATATTTGCAATGGATGCTTAGTCCTACATGGGTACTCGATTCATAATAATATTTTGTTGAAATCATCAATGGTAATTGTTTTAGCTCTATACCTAGCCTTTTTTATGCATGATCTTTCTTCATTTCTTTGGATTTCTAGTATAAGTTTGGGGACATTGATAGAAGCTTGAATCAAATCTTTAGGCACTAGATCATATATATCCCTATTCTAATACATTTTGTCTTGGGGAGGTAGATTTTATAAATCCACAATAAAGTATGTAGTTTCAGAATCTTCGAGCTTTACCTCTCTACTCGATTTGTCTACTTTAGCCTGCATGACTACCATTTCCAATTGTCTAGCCTTGCAGTTGATTATGGATAATAGTCTATAAGTGGTTGGATCCTCCGGTCTCATTTAGGTATATAATTAATGTTCTTATTCAAAGAATTCCTTATTTGGACTTTGGTAGGATGTCCTTTCCCTATACTTTGAATAATTGATTTATCTTATGATTGTACTTATGAGAAAAAATGAGACTCGTGAGTAGAAAAATAGCTAACATATAGCCTTTTAATACCATCTTTGTGTGAAGAATTAATTATTATTTTTGGCCATTTACTTTCAAGACTGAGAGATTTTGTGTTCATAAGGTTCTAATGTGCTTTTCTGATTGTACTAGGGTTCCAAGAATCTATTTGCGATGCTTTTGTTGCTCTATCTGCATCAAAACTTTATTATGCAAGTAGTTCAAAGCTCTCACCCAAGGAGTCTTTATTTGGAGTTCTTTCTTTCTATAGTTGGCCTCATGGATATAAGTGGGAAATTTCATAGAAACTCTCAAATTAGACATAATATGCAAGTGATCATACCTCCATTTCCATCTTCCTCAAAGTTAATTTTTTTTTATAACTTCTCGATAATGGGAAAAGTCAATCTTGAATTGATAATGAATCCAAACATATTTATTGAGTCAATGAATGCATATTATCTTCCATAGAGACAAAGTGTATGCCATTTGAATGTATCGTTAAGCGCATATAGTCTAATGAAAAAAATTTGGAGTGAGAATTCGAGGTAGCCTATAAGGTTCAACCTTTATGTTATATCCTAATGATAGTGTAGTCGTGCTATAACATCCCTGGGTTAAAATTCTACATAATAACTGGGAATTATAAAGGAAAAATAGAACCAAGGGACATGTATTCCAAGCTGAATGAGGGGAAAAAAATACATTTGGAATCACTTGTGGTTAAATATTTATTTATTGGCTATTGAAATTGTGTCATTTACAAGAGGCAAAAACAATAAATGGAAATTTAATACAAGAAACAAACGAAAATAAGAGAAAAGGAAGATGAAGAGATTAGAATATGTATGCAAGGGAAAATGAAGGGAAAAAGGAAAAAAAAAGAAAATAAATTGGGAGAGACATCACTCTAGCATTATTCACTTTTGAGAAAGAGAAAGAGAGAACAACAAAGAAAGAGGAGAGAAAAGGAGGGAGAACCTGCACAACACTTGGACACAAGCTAGAGACAAGGAAGGAAAGTAATGAGCACAAGAATAAGATTGGAACAATAGCCAATATGAGACATGGACCCACTTAGGAAGGAATTCAATGATGCTTCCATTCCACTTGCAGCTTCTATGTCGAACTACGAAAATTAATGTGGTCATGACTAATGGTCTCGAGACCCAATTCCATGGATTCGATGACCATGAGGAATAGCGATGATTTAATGGCCTATAGTTCATGGAGTGGATAGGTTGAAATTTGGGTTGAGATTGAACTATTGGCTTGGTATGGTCAATGTCCCAACCTGTTATATGTTTTATTATGGTGTCCCCCACCTCAGACTATCAAAATATATATGTTCGCATTGTTGAAGGAGTGTCATGACTTTGTTTTCCCAATGCATATGCTCATTGTGCTATAAACATATAATCAACACAATTTTGGAAGTAAACATAAAAATATTATCTCCTCAATGTGATGATGGTATCCTTATCCATTTTCTACAATTATTTCTTCTTTTTGTATTCTAAGGTATTCATAACATCAAAGTGATGATTGTTACATGTGGAAATGTGTATCGCCATTTTATTAGAACAACACGTTGATAATATAGTTGCAACATCTAACTCTTAAATATTTTAGAGCCATAAGATGCAATCAAAACCTTTAAAACTTTTATTCCTATGCATGTTGATAAATTTGAGAGTTTGTAGCTTTTTAAATTGAATTACCTTAAAAAATATGAAGATTGTAGCTTGTTGATGGTGCTGGACCCGCCAACATTGGGGGATCTCCTCGGTATGAAGTCTCAACTAGACCTCACGTTGTTTGGTGTAGGAGTCCTATCCAGTACGATGGACAAGTTGCCATTATATTAAAGATATCCCTTAGCTCTTGCTTGTTAGCACGTGAGAGTGGTCTTCTTTGTCTTTGAACGACAAGGTTTGCGTTCCTAGTGATTGATAGTGTTACTTGTGTCAAGGTTCTTTTACCGCAGAGAGAGAGGGTGGCAGTGAGTCCCAAGTTGGATGGGAGGAAGCCCAACTCTATTAGGAACACACAACACAACAAGACATTCGTACCTTATGAATGAGCAATTCGTACGGATGCGGTAGTCACAACACACAAGGGAAGATATCACATACAACGCTCATCAGAAAATCCACGCGATTGCGATGGTCATTATAGCGAGTTTACGTGAAAGGTTTTGTCTCATGTTCGGGAGGTAACCAACATGGGCAGGACAACATTAACAACTTATACAACAAATATTCATTAATATATGTATTAGAACAACTAAATTAATTCAAGTGTTAAACACAGGTTAAAGAAACATGTATTACAAGTGTTCAAGACAAATATTACAAACAATTACAACACGTGTGAAAATGTGTTGGCCTATTAGTAGGCTTCTAAATTAAGAGAAAGTTACAAGACACATCGATACACCACACATCACTAACCTCGTGGATGTGACGTTGGAGCCAGTACTTACTCCTCAAAGAAAAGTTTACAGGCTCTCAAGGCTATGTGGGACGAGCCAAGGTGAAAAAGTATTTTTCATGTAAAAATGAGGGTTATTTATAACCAAGGGTAAAACTAACTCTTGTGACTGTTCAACTTCCCTCATGATTGTTTGACTTCCATGACCTTTCAACTTTACATAACTCTTCATATGACAAGTGGGTCTCTTGGACTTCCATGTTACATTACATTGATCAACAATATGTCCCACATTAGTGATGTGGACAGCATGACTCATGACAAGAATCGACATGAAAATTTTGGTAAATTCGTGCTACTGCTGGTGTGCATGTTGAGATGCAGTGCTGCTGGATAATGGATGTCCTCATGGTGTATCACAACTTTACCTCTGCATGGCAAGGTGTGTGGAGTCTTCGACGGTCATTTGGTTCTCTTGATGTTGCGTTTGCACGTTGCTCCTTACTTGTACCTTGGCATGCTTCACATGTTCATCCGTTTGTGAAAATGCACATTTGTCCATTCGTCCATCTACGAACACATTTTCGCATGGTTTTCCATTCACAAACACATCTCCTCGCATGCATTGTTTGTTTGTAGATTTTGGAACGTGTCCTTTTGCATGTACTCTCCTTGTTCATCCCATATTTCATTGCTTCATTTATATTCATGTACCTATATCTGCAGTCACTCATGACGAGATGACATCAAATCGATAAACCTCCTAGTCTACCATGATGCATGATCATTGTCAGATGCAAGTGAATAGGAGAGAGGACTATTGAAAATAGTAACAAGAAATTCTAAATATAGAAGTTCTAAAAATACCATTGCTATAAATAGCAATTCGGGATACATTCCAATTTTAGTTAGTCCCTGAACTAAAATTGAGAATCAAAATTCGAATTTGATCTTAGAAGTTGTTTGAAAAATAATTAATTAATTCATCTTGAGTTAATTAGTTGGAGAAAATCAAACACAAAGTCTATGTGAAGACATGCAACAATTTTCCCATTGCTTGAGGAAGTTATCCCTTAATTAAGGAGATAAAGATGAGTTGTACTTTGAGTTGTAATTAATTAGCTCAGTTAACTAAGTTAAGTCTAGTTAGATTAGTTCCAACAGTTTGTGGAATTGACTGTGAATTAAGTTAGTTAATGCATGCATGCATGTAACTAGTGTACTTCAGATAAATGAATATTCTCTCATAAATAAGTCATGCATATCAGTTCAGTCAGAGACCCAGCTGAGATCAGAGGATGGGACAGTGTACTATCAGTTGTAGGAATATTCCCTTAAGGATATCTCTTGAATACAGAAGGAATTCATTCCCTGAGGATTGTGTAGTTATTTCTAAGTTTGGTGAGTTGTGTGATAGGTGAATTCACACAAGTGGTAGCCAGAGGACCCAAGAGAAACTGCACAAGGAAATAGGAGTCTTGGAGGACTGAGGGAAGGCATATGTTTTGTCTATTCAGTCTATGAGCAACATTGAGGGATTGTACTGAGAGCTGGATAGCTTGTGAGATAAAGCTTTGTGTAATCTAGAGATATTTCCACTTGTATGATAATACAAATATCGTGGTATTTTAGCTGAGGCTTTCCCCAGAGTATTCTTCTGTGTTCATGTGTGATTGATTTCTTATTCTCTGTTATATGTGTTCTATTTGATCTTGCTCAAAAATGATTAAGCTTCCGCAATTTTGTTTGTAGAAGTAGATCAAGCATTTTCCTTTAGTATATTACATTATCAGGTGATCTACAGTGGGAATTTATACATGGTATCGAAGCAAAGGTGATCAAAGCGGAGAACACTATACAAAGAAGGGATAAGTTCAAAGGTTGCAGTTCTTGATTATAGAAATCGAATTCTTATCACATCTCAAATTTCACCAATGATGTTCAACGGTTTGAGACTTGAGTATGCCCTGGATGGCAGCTCGAATTATATAGCCTGGAAGGATCACATGGAAGAAATATTAGAGGACAACGGTTTGAAGGACTTCATTAATCAAGAAGTCCCCAAGCTAGCAGCAGCTAATGCCCAAGAATTGGTAGAAAGGAAGAAATGTGTGGCTAGAGCAAGGATGATCCTTCTGGAGGGAGTTCGAGACCACATTGTCTCGAGTCTCCATGGGAAGGAGACATTGTTTTCAATGTGGAAAACATTGAAGGATCTATATGAAAACAATAGTGATAAGAGGAAGCTTGCGCTAAAATACAAGCGTGAAAAGGGCGACATGATCTCTACATATGTGAACAAGCTCACCACCTGCAGGGATGAGCTTGGAAGTGTAGGAATCACAACAGGCGATGATGACATGGTGAGTATTGCTCTCGTCGGTCTTCCTAAGAGCTGGAATATCTACCAAGACTTAGTAAATGGAAGAGAGAAACTACCAGATTGGGAACGACTGTGGTTGGATCTGATGCAGGACGAGATAAGGAGAAGCACCAGAGATGGATATTCATCAAAGCATGATGATAAATAAAATCTAACCTTAGCGAGTAAGGTGAGGAAAGGGAAAGGGAAGGCTTCCCATTACAAGTCGAGTTCTTCCCATGGTGGGAAGAAGATTGACAAATCAAAAGTGCGATGCTTTCATTGTCATGACGTGGGCCATTATACTACAAATTGTCCATAGAATAAATCCAAGAAGGGATCCTCGAAAGGATCAAATGGTGAGGCACTGGCCTCACAATTCGAATCTGATTTCACCCTCATCGCATGCGTAGTTTCATCAATGGTGGGTTGTGTTTGGTACCTGGACAGTGGAGCCTCATTCCACATGACTGGCAACAAGAGTCTATTCAGTACCTTGGAGGAGAATGACCTCCAGATGCACATAGAGATGGGTGATGATGGAAAGTACCATGTTTCATTTGAAGGCATGGTTGTGTTTTAGAGGGAGCATGGAGCTCCTCTCACCCTGACTGATGTAAAGTATGTGCCTGGTCTGAAGAAGAACCTGGTATCTGTTGCTATGTTGGAAGACAAAGGTTATGATGTAGTCTTTAGTAAAGGAAAGGAATTCCCGAGGCACATCGACACTAGACTGACCAAGAGGATTGGGATTCAAGTAAAGAATCTCTACAAGCTAGAGGTAGATGACTATGCTGCATTGAGTTCCAAAGCAGAGTTGGTGCAAAGCCAAGATATTGGCGAGCTATGACATAGAAGATTAGGCCACTTGCACCATGGGGCCTTGAAGATCATGCAACAGATTTGTACTGAACTTCCCAATGGTAAATTGGAGCAAGTGGATACATGCAAAGGTTGTACCTCGGGTAAGTATGCAAAATCTTCCTTTCAAGATCGAGACAGTCGAGCTGGAGCAATTCTAGAGCGAGTTCATACAGATGTGTGTGGACCATTCTCGATAGCCTTCACTACTAAACAAAGGTACTATGTTATTTTTATTGATGATTTTTCTCCAAGATGTTGGATCTACTTCATGCAGAAGAAGGATCAAACCTTCTCAAGGTTTTGTGAGTTGAAAGCCTTGGTTGAGAAAGAATCTGGAAAGAAAATAAGGGCCTTGAGAAGTGACAATGGTGGAGAGTATGTCTCTCAACAGTTTAAGGACTTCTGTGTAGTAGAAGGAATTAAATGGGAGTTGACAGCAACCCATAACCCACAGCAGAATGGGGTAGCCGAAAGGAAGAACAGAACGATTGTGGGAGCAGCTCGGGTGATGTTGCATGACCAAGGCCTACCACTTCATTTTTGGGTTGAGGCATGCAATACAATAGTATACTTGCAGAATAGAAGCTCGCATCATATACTGGGAATGAAGACACCAGAGGAGGCTTTCTTCGGGAAGAGACAACATGTGAGTCACTTCAGGATCTTTGGCTCATCAATATTTTGCCATGTGACCAAAGATGCCTGAAAGAAGCTAGATCCAACAACTGTGTTGGGGATACTTGTGGGGTACACTGATATAGCCCACAACTATCGGGTGTTCTTGCCTACTAGTTAGAGGACAGTGGTATGCAGAGATCTGAAGTTCAACAAGCAGAAGGCCATGCAAGTATCCCTTGAGAGGGAGCTCAAGTTGCATGCAGAGGAGGAACTTTTGGTTCCTAAAGAGGAGTAGCCTCAGACTGTTGTGGAGAAGCTGCATGCAGAGGATCTAGGAGTGGAGACATCCACTCATGCAGAGTCTTCCAGAGATGGGAAGAAATGCTCAAGGGAAGCTAACAGATTGGTGATGGATGCGAGAGAGAATGTGGGACAACCATCCTCTCAACGCAAATAGAGGAGATCACCTGAGCGGTACACTAGCTATATGACCCTTGTTGGGGAGTGTGTAGAGACCGAACCATCTTCCTTTGAGGAAGCAGTGCAGCAGCCAGTCTAGGTTGATGCTATGGTGGAGGAGTACGACTCCATAGTTCAGAACAGTGTTTGCGATGTTGTCCCAAGATCGGAGGACAAGTCAGTGATGAGTTCTCGATGACTTTACAAGGTAAAGCACACTGCTAATGGGAGTGTGGAGAAACATAATGCAAGGTTCGTTGCCCGTGGTTTCTCACAGGTCAAGGGGATCAAGTATGATGAGACTTTTGCTCTTGTAGCAAGGTACTCATCTATAAAATTGATGTTGGCACTATCAGCACAGATGGGTTGGAAGATCCATCAGATGGATGTGAAGGCTGCGTTCCTCAATGGAAAGATTGAAGAAGATGTGTACATAGAGCAGCCAGAAGGATTTCAGACCTTCGATTGTGAGTCACATGTGTGCCAACTCAAGAGAGATTTGTACGGGCTGAAGCAAGCACCTCGTGCTTGGTACACCAGGATCAACAACGATTTCACGAGGTTGGGCTTCACAAAGAGTGAAGCAGATGTGAACCTTTACCACATCATGGTAGAAGGTAAGCCATTGATCATTTTTCTTTATGTTGATGATCTGATATTGACAGGTGATGATAAGTTGATCAAGTCTTGCAAGGAGAACCTTGTAAGAGAGTTCAAGATGAAAGACATGAGTCTCATGCACTACTTTCGAGGCATGGAAGTGTGGCAGAAGGATGGGGAAGTGTTTGTGTCTTAAGGCAAGTAAGCCAATGAGATACTCAGGAGATTCCACATGGAGAAGTGCAAGCCCATGCAAAATCCTCTAGTAGGTAACTGGAGGAAGGAGGATGCTACTTCACGTGAGGTAGTAGCTGCTACTATTTATCGGCAACTTGTGGGTTCATTGATGTATTTAGTGAACACATGACTAGATTTGTACTTTGCGGTGAACCAGCTAAGTCAGGCTATGGTTCAGCCTACCAAGCTATTTTGGAAGGTAGCGAAGCATGTGCTGAGATACCTCAGAGGCACATCTCAGTATGGATTATGGTACAAACGGATAGAGGGAGTGAAGCTTCAGGGCTTCATAGATGCAGATTGGGCAGGGAGTCCATCAAATCGGAAGAGCACTTTAGGAGGAATTTTCAACCTTGGTTCAGTTGTAGTTTCTTGGTACAATAGGAAACAAAGGTTAGTTTCACTTAGCTTAGCAGAGGCTAAATACATGGTAGCATGTGAGGTCATTTGGATGCGGAAAATTCTAGTTGGATTGTTTGATTAGAGGATGGATCCAACTGTGATCTATTGTGATAATCAAAGTTGTATCAAACTCTCTGAGAATCCAGTATTTCATGACAGGTCCAAGCATATCGATATCTGGTATCATCATCTTCGAGATTGTGTGGTGAAGAGGATCATGTTGTTGTTGTATATTTTGACTGACGAGCAGGATGCAGATATTTTGACCGAGGAATTGTCAAAATGAAAATTCAAGTTCCACAGAGACAGGATTGGGGTGACAGATAATGCCTTTCTTGTTGAGAGGGAGTGTTGAAAATAACAACAAGAAATGCTAAATATAGAAGTGTTAAAAATAACATTTCAGGATACATTCCAATTTTAGTTAGTCTCTGAACTAAAATTATAATTAAAATTCGAATATGATCTTAGCAGCTATTTGAAAAATAATTAATTAATTCATCTTGTGTTAATTAGTTGGAGAAAATCAAACATGAAGTCTATGTGAAGACATGTAACAATTTTCCCTTCGATTAAGGAAGTTATCCCTTAATTAAGGAGATCAGGATGAGTTGTAATTAGCTAGCTCAGTTAACTGAGTTAAGTCCAGTTAGATTAGTTCCAACAGTTTGTGGAATTGATTATGAGTTCAGTTAGTTAATGCATGCATGCATGTAGCTAGTGTACTTCAGATAATTGAATATTCTCTCATAAATAACTCATGCATGTCAGTTCAATCAGAGACCCAGTTCAGATCAAAGGATGGGACAGTGTACTATTAGTTGCAGGAATATTCCCTTGAGGATATCTCTTGCATGCAGAAGGAATTCATTCCTTGAGGATTGTGCAGTTATTTCTGAGTTTGGTGAGTTGTGTGAGAGATGAATTCACACATGTGGTAGCCAGAGGACCCAGGAGAAACTGCGCAAGGAAATAGGAGGCTTAGAGGACTGAAGGAAGGCATATTTTGTGTCTATTCAATTTATGAGCAACATTGAGGGATTTTACTGAGAGTTGAAAAGATTTTGAGCTAAAGCTTTGTCTAATTTGGAGATATTTCCACTTGTATGATAACATAGAGATCAGGGTTTTTTAGCTGAGGCTTTCCCCAGAGCATTCTTCTATGTTCATGTGTGAATGATTTCTTATTCTTTGTTATATGTTTTCTATTTGATATTGCTAAAATTTATTAAGCTTCCACAAGTTTGTTTGTAGAAGTAGATCAAGTATTTTGCTTTAGTTTATTGCATTATCAGGTGATCTACAGTGGGAATTTCTACAAGGACAAGGTTACGAAACTGCGTAAGGCAAGTTTTGAGCCAAAATGCGAGCTCCGGGCACTGTTGATGAAAATTGTGCAGAAGTCACTAGGAGAGGGAGATAGGAATTCTAGATTAGCAGTGACTACCCGCGGGATTTGGCTCAGCTGGAGGACAAATCTACATAATTTTTGGGAGAAGTAGTGGGGGCTGCAGGAGGACTGGGCATGGAGGATCTGTGCAATTTCTAGAGTGAGAGGGTAGCAAGATCTAGGTAGTGAAAACTGTGCAGTTCCTGAAGGGAGTTGACAGTGGTCTACGGGAGCTTGGCAACAAAAACTGCGCAGTTCCTAGAGGGTGCTGGCAGTGGGCTTCTAGGAGGAAAAACTATGCAGTTCCTGAGAGGTTTACCTACTGACCACCTCTGCAGAGATTCTGAGCTTTGCATACTAATGGGATATAGAGGTCTTTCTCATGAAATCTGCATAGTTTTTTGTGGGAGCAGTCGGCCGGCTGACTCGTAACTGGCTGGGAAAACTGCGCAATTTTCTAAGGAAGACAGTGAGGGGCACTTAGTGTCTCTCCAACCTGTCTGCAAAATTTTCTCAATCAGTGGAGAAATATGGTCTACAACCTCTGTGCAAGTTTTGAGGGGAGTCAGTCTTAGGCTGACTGTTGGGTCAAACTCTCTGGTTGACCAGCAAGAGGGTTGATTGATGAGATTGCAGGCAGCACAACTTGAACTGAATTTCTGGGCGCTTCTGCATTGTTATGGTGAGAATCGATCGAGTCGATGATGGGATGAAGGTCTGGCTATGAGAGCGTGATCTGGTTGTCAAAATTTCAGCAAAAATGACTAAGTGTGTCAGTGAGTGAAATGGTGCATACGCAACCTTGCAAAAACACACTCACATGACTTGACGACAAGATGCCTCAAAACATCAAGACACACATGCTCAACATGAGCGACAGATGGTGCAAGTGACAAGCTTAATGCTTGTGATCAATCATTAGACAACCATGATGACACTTGCACAACAATACATATGACTCCATGTGTGAATATGATGGATGTTTACCTAGAAAATACAACATGTACACACGAAGTGAATACCTTGTGCATGACAAAAACATGGTGGCAAGCGAGACATTGATACTAACATACAAAAGTTGTTCGTTTAACGATAAATGAAGGTTGGTGCAAATATTCACACAAAATGATGGGGTGAACCCGAGTGCATGCAAACATCAAATAAAACTCTCAAAGGAGGCTCCGAAATCAAATGCGGGTCAAAATTTTGAAGTGTGTTGTAGCCGCTACAACACTTGCCGACACACTGGTAGAACTCCAACTTCTCTATTTTGGTTCATTGACAGCACAGGGCATTGGTATTTTGAGGAGTATTGAATTGTTGTGCAGGTTGCTTTGGTTTCCCCACTTACCTTATGATTAGACACAGTTCACCATTTTCCAACTAAGTTAAACACAACAAAAATTTCAGCTTGATCACAGTGTTTCAAAATCGGGGAGGGTAGTTTGGCTCATGAGTTCAAAATTTTTAGAGTATAAGTTTTCATCTCTGGTGTTGCTCCACTTCCAGTAGGCCTGGAGAGTACCTCAGCAGAGTCACACAAGAACACACGTATTTCTCCACTGCCAGCGAGTCTGACCAGTACCCTGGTGGAGTTGCATGCTTCACCTCTTTGCGCAGGAAGCCTTTCTCTTCTTTCGCCTTTTTACTTTTTCAAGAGGATTGTGCATTGAAACTTATTTTTTTTTGGGTGGAAGAGGGAACCCAACTTGTTGAGAGTAGAAGAGGTTTTTACTTCAAAGAAGCCTATAAGACCTCTGACATAGGTTTTCTCATTTAGATATTTCCCCTTCTCTGTTTCTACTAGTTGGATGAGCTTGAATACATAGAGTAGAAAGATGATTATAGGCATGGAGTTTCCCTGTGTGGACACATGTTCATATTGGACCAAAGTTTCCCTTGTAGATGGTTCATATTTTCTGTCAAGACTTCATCGGCAGAAGGTTACAACCAAGCATAGAGAAGACGTACGCAAGATTGGCCAAGTGCTGCAATCTCACAAGACTCTTAGATTTCAGCCACATATTCATTCAAAAGCCAGAACTTAGTAGATGGCAACACTTATTTCTGGAAAACAAAAATAGAAAGGTATCAATCAAATAAAACAAAATGAAACAAAAATAGTATGCAAATCCAACACGACGATAAGAAAGCAAAGAAAACAAGCAAACAAACTAAACCAAGTTAGCAAGCAAATAAACATGCAAACCACAAAGCAAAGACAAGTGAAAAATAAAACACTAATCCTACTCCTATGCTAAATGGTTGGGGTTACGTGAAATGCAATTTCTAGTGAAGCCATTGTAGGCATACCTGACCTGTAGTCACAAAGAGACGAACGATTAAAATAGATAAAAAATAGTGTGCAACAGAAAATGAAAAAGCTTGAAAAACTTGCACATGAGAGAGAAGGTCTCTCCTATGGTAGGAAGAATGTGTCACAACCACACAACAGACATGCTTACCTCTTCCGTGACTACCATCTTTCAACAAACCTCGAAGGCCTCTTGCGAGTGTGTTTTTTTCTGTACCAAATTTTTTAGCGAGTAAGAGGAAGGACTGAAGCTTTTTACCTGCAACACGACTCACCAATTAAGATTGTTCCAACCATTCAGTGATTGGATCATGAAATTCATGATGGTTGTTTTGAAAGATTCATGATATTTGAGAAGATGGATTCCTGATTCAAGAGAGGGGATCACGATGGGAATATGATATGGATAGACAGTGAGGGCCTACCATAGCCATCAACACAGGCCGAAGTGCCTCACTTTCTTGACAAAATTCTAAGAATAAAGATACTACACGTGAATATTATAGCGTGTGAAGCGACTGTCGTTGGATGTAATATGGGGAAAATGATCAATTTCATGAAAGCCAGCCAAGATAGAAGAAGAATAAGACTAGTCGGTCGAGATGCCAGATTCTCAACTTGATATGAACAAAGAAAATCTTAGAACAATCGCGCGAATGCTCTGAATGAGGGAACCAAGTTCCTTGTGCACTAGACATGATACAACACCCACCTGCAACTCACGAAAAAGTGCGCAAGCATCATGGTCGTCACACAAATGTAGAAAGGATGTTAGCACTGTGAATGTCTGAAACCAGTTGGGATGTGGTGAAATGAGAGTATCTTGATTTGCGCGACAGGTTGTGTGCTCATCATCACACGGGGAGATTTCTATTGTGATGCATGGGCACATTTGACGTCCAAAATTTTCAAAAAGACCAAGGACTTGATTATGAGAGAGAACCTCTGATAATTATGATTTTGGATAAAGATAGTCTTTGAGATGATCAACTTTGTTGTCCCATGATTTCATGAGGGACAGAAACTCCCAACCCGAATTGGATCTAAGAGAGGTGCATGAAGACGGACATGCTGCAATGGACTCATGGATTCAATCATCAGCGAAAATCTAAAATTTTGAATTATCACACCTAGAATACTAAATATTCTTTACACAGGGATCCATGTCGAGTGCAACCATGGAGAGAGATGGATTTTCGTGAGAAACGAGATCTGATTTGGTTTGATAGGCTTAACAGAGTCATGAGGTCCTAACATAACCATCAATGAACATTGAATTGCCTCGAATCCTTGGCACACCTTAGAACTTTCCTGAATTGAAAAATTGGATTTTAAGATGTGAACCAGATCATGCATGGCTTAAGGATGGTTGTTGTTTTTGATTTCAAAACTGCTCTTAAGATGATAGCCATCTCTATCACAGGCTTCATCAAAATTTTCAGCAAGCTGACTTGACAAGTTGTCTTCATGGAACACAAAAGACGATGACGAGTGGGAAGAGTCTTGTGCATTGAGACTATTTTCATCATGGATAACCACATTTCCTTGTGTTGATCGAGGAGATAAATCATAAGACGAAGAATGAAAAGAACACGGAGTACCTCTGATGCATGTTAATGCACTGTGAATGATAGGACACATGTGCAAGTGAGGTGCAGAGTAAGCTTCGATATGGATGTCTACTTTGACCGATGCGCATTCCAAATATGAGTTACAGTGTACATGATATGAAAATAGATCATATGATGTGCTTGGGTGTTCATTACAACTTACAGAAGTGTGGGAGTGATGACATCCCAAGATTGGAGGTTGATCAAAAGAATTAATTGTGCATGATGTTTCACCAAGATTTGCGGATTGAGAATCGATCAAGAATGGAAGCTAAATGTTTTGAGAGGAATTTATTGTGTCTTCTCCATCCTGCTCCTCTACTTGTAGGATGAGACTGCTTCCACATGACTACAACTTGAGCCAGCAGCTCAAGAATCAAGAGAGTTCGTGCAGCTAGCTTGTGAAGTAGATCGCTCAAGCGAGTCATGGTGCAAGGAGTCATGGCTTGTAGATGATGGAGGATGGCATAGATGCAGATTAGACTCAAGACTTAGGTTATGAACGGTGATGTCCTCTTGCAGAATGGAGGGATGAGTTTTCACCATAGGTTTTCTTAACCATTCTGTAATGTCCTCTGTTGGGGCAGGAGATAGCTGAGAAGATGGGTTGGGAACATGTTGCGTAGATTTTTTAGCTTTGCAACCGCTGTGAGGGGGTACCCGTTGCATATATTTCTTAGCTTTGCAACCGTTCTGAGGGGGTACCCACTGCATAGATTTCTTACCTTTGCGTTCGCTGCAAGGGGGTACCCTCTTCGAGAAATGAGGTGTCTTGTTATCCGCAAGAGTTGAGGAAGAAGGGAAATAAGGAGCTTCACCATTTCGGGAGGCATGAACCAAGTGTTTCAGCTCTTGGCTCATGAAGTCAAGGTCCACAAACTGTTTAGGAATTTCATGACAAAGGTGAAGGAAGTAGGTAGCAAAGTCCTCAACTTATTCGCCAAACTTCATTCTTAAACGAGAGATTCCTTCATAGACATCTTGGTGGTCACACTCATCGAAGGCTTGATGGAGGTCCTTGAGGAAAGTGAGAAGGGAATGGACGAAAGAAGATGGAACAGTATGGAACCACCGATTAGCATGAACTTCAAGGGTGAGGAAGAAGAGTACGCAAACAAGCTCATCACTATCGATTTCATGAGATTCACATAAATGAATAAAATTAGAAATGTGCTCGGTTACGGACGTTCTGTCCTCACCGTCCAAGTTTAAAAAGGACAAGTGATCAAGAAGCTTATCGGGGATTTATCTGATTAAGGGAGAGAAGAGAGAAGCACCTCAAGAGCACGAATTGTGTATGATTCATTGGGTAAGAGATTCAACCTAGATGTGCGTGCTCAACTTGTCATCTGGCCCTCCTTCTAGTGCCAAAATGTTGACGGTATTAGACCTGCCAACATCAGGGGATCTCCTGGTATGAATTCCCAAGTAGACCTCACACCGCTTGGTGTAGGAGTCGCATCCAGTACGATGGATCAGTTGCCATTATCTTAAAGATATGCCTTAGCTCTTGCTTATTAGCATGTGAGAGTGGTATGCTTTGTCTTTGAATGGCCAGGTCCACGTGCTTAGTGATTGATAGTGTTACTCTTGCCAAGATTCTTTCACCACAGAGAGAGAGGGTGGGAGTGAATCCCAAGTCAGATGGGAGGAAGCCCAAATCTGTTAGGAACAAACAACACAACAGGACATGCGCAGCTTCTGGAGGAGCAATCCACACAAATGCGACAGTCACAACACACAAGGGAAGATATCTCGTACAACACTCAGCGAAAAATCCGTGCGAGTGTGACGACCCTTATAGCGAGTTTACGTGAAAGGTTTTGTATGATGTCTGAGAGGTCACCAAAACAGGCACGACAACGTTAACAACTTATACAACACATTTTCGTTAATATATGTATTAGAACAACTGAATGAATTCAAGTGTTAAACATAGGTTAAAGCAACATGTATTACAAATGTTCAAGACAAATCTTACAAACAATTACAACACATGTGTGAAAATGTGCTCGCCTATTAGCAAGCTTCTAAATTAAGCGAAAATTCCAAGACACATCAATACACTATACATCACTAACCGCGTGGACGGGGTATTGGAGCCACTACTTACTCCTCAAAGAAAAGATTACAGACTGCCAAGGCTATGTGGGATGAGCTAAGGTGGAAAAGTCTTTTGCATGTACAAGTGAGGGTTATTTATAGCCAAGGGTAAAACTGACCTTTGTGACTATTCAACTTCCCTAATGACTGTTTGACTTTCATGACCTGTCAACTTTACATGACTCTTCATATGACAAGTGGGTCTCTTGGACTTCCATGTTATATTACATTGATCAAATATATGGCCCACGATAGTGATTTGGATGACTTGACTCATGAAAAGAATCGACACGACAGTGTTGGTACATGCGTGCTACTGTTGGTGTGCGTGTCGACCTGCATTGCTGTTGGGTCATGGATGTCCTCATGGTGTATCACAACTTCACCTCCACATGACAAGGAGTTCAGAGTCCTCGATGGTCATTAGGTTCTCTTGATGTTGCATTCGCATGATGCTCCTTGCTTGTACTTTGGCAAGTTTGACATGTTCGTTCTTTCATGAAAATGCATGTTCCTACGTTCGTCAATCCGTGAACACATTTTCACATGGTTGTCCATTCGGGAACACATCTCCTCGCATGCATAGTATGTTTGTCCATTCGTGAACATGTCCTTTTTCATGTACTCTTCTTGTTCATCCCATCTATCATCGTGTCATGTCTATTCATGTAACTGTATCTGCAGTCACTCATGACGAGACGACATCAAATCCATAAACCTCCTAGTGTACCATGATGCATGATCGTTTTTGAATGTAAGTGACTGGGAGAGAGGACAAGGTTACAAAGCTGCGTGAGGCATGTTTTGAGCTCGGATGCGGGATCTGGGAAGTTCTGATAAAAACTGTGTAGAAGTCACTGGGAGATGGAGATGGGAATTCTGGATAGGCAGTGACTGTATGCGAGATCTGGCTCGGTTGGAGGACCAATCTGCGCAATTTTTGGGAGAAGTAGTGCGGGTTGCAAGAGGACTAGGCAAGGAAGATTTACCCAATTTCAGGAGAGAGCCAACAGTGGGATATTGGCAGCAAAAGCTACGCAGTTCTTGGAGGGAGTTGGCAACAGGCTGTGGGAGCTTGGAAACAAAAATTGTGTAGTTCTTCGAGGGAGCTGGCAGTGGGCTACTAGCAGGAAAAACTACGTAGTTGCTGAGAGGCTGACCCACTGACCACCTCTACAAATTTTTTGAGCTGAGCAGGCTGTTGGGCTATAGAGGGCTTGCTCAGGAAATTTGCGCAATTTTCCTGGTGAGCAGTGAGTCGGCTGACTGGTGCTTGGGTGGAAAAAATGTGCAATTTTCTGAGGGAGACAGGGATGGGCATTGGGCGTCTATTCGACCTGTCTTCACAATTTTCTTAGTTACCGAAGCGGGCATGGTCTATAGCCTCTGCGCAATTTTAAAGGGGAGTCAATCTCGGGTTGACCGTCAGGTCAGACTCCTCTTTGGTTGACCAGCAGGATGGTTGATTGATGAGCTTATGGGTAGCGCAGCTTCAATTGGCTTGTTGGGTGCTTCTGTGCTATTCTGGTGACAGTCGATCAAGTCGATGATGGGGAGATGGTCCGGCTGTGAGAGGGTGATCTGGTCGTTAGAATTTCAGTAATAATGACTATGTGTGTGAGTGAGTGAAATGGTGCATACACAACCTTGCAAACACACACTCACATGAATTGACGGCAAGATGCCTGAAAACATCAAGACACACATGCTCAACATGATCGATCGATGATGTGAGCGACAAGCATGACGCTTGTGATTGATCATTGGACGACCGTGACGATGCTTGTGTGACAGTGCATATGACTCTGTGTGTGAATGCAATAGATGTTTAAAACATGTACACACGAAGTGAAGACCTTGTGCATGACCAAAACATGGTTGCAAATGAGACATTAATAGTAACATACAAAAGCTATACATTAAACGATTAGGCAAGGTGGGTGGAAAGGCTCACACGAGCTCATGGAGTGAACCGAAGTGTGTGCAAACATTAAGTAAAAATGTCAAAGGAGGCTCTCAAATTCGATGCAGACCAAAATTTTGGAGGGTGTTGTAGCCGCTAGAACATAGCTTCAATCACTATGTGATTGTTCATATATCTTTTGTATTTCATAGTAATAATTTGAAATCCCATTCAAGGATTTTTCACTGTATTCTAGTAGGTGAGTGTGTGGTATGTAAAGTGATTTGAGTGTTGTTATAACAAGACATAGTACCGTGTTTTCAACATAGTAAAAAACCTTTTATATTGGTTTTTGGACTGTTAAATTCGAACTAAAATTTCAAATCTTGGAAAATAAAGGCAAGGTAGATAATATATTGTGTTTAGAAGCAAGTGTAGGACGTTGAAAGTCAGAATGGGAAAGAGGCGAGTTGATTCATCTTCCCCAAAATTACTATACATAAATTTAATAGTCCGCTGCGAAATTATACTCTTGTGAATGATGCTACAAAATTATTCTATAGTGACTAAAAAATTTATTTGAGAACATATGTTACCAAATCTTTTCATACCAACTGAAATAAATGAATACATTATAGGACTGTGTGTTCAGTTTCAAGTCTCCTTTTGGTCCACCTGGTGCACTAATTTGTGGTATAAGAGAAAGAAGATGGCTATTTGAGCATGAAGAACATGAGGTCGAGGAGGAAGACTTGTGGGTAATGCAGAGCTCAAAGAAAATATAAGGAGACTACAAGCTCAGTTATATGCCATGGAGGTAGGAAGACAACGAGATCCTAAGGTTTAAGATATTAGTGAACCTGAAGAAAACATTTAGGAAGAAGGAGTAGCACCTCCATATGAACCTATAGAAGTCAAGTTATTGAGGTCATTGTTAGGCTGAAGTTCAAGATCAAAACTTAAATTATATACCTATGATGGGAGCTTGGTAGATGAAGAATTGTTTTATTGGATTAGTGAGTTAGACAAGTATTTCAAATATGAAGAGACAGACAATGAAAAAAGGGTGAAGTTTAGAGTAACAAGGTTGAAGAGTCATGGTAAACTATGGTGGGACAATGTGCAAGATAAAAGGAGGAAGAATAATACTACATTGACCAAAAATTGTGACAGCATGGTGGAAATGATGAAGAGTAAATTCTTGCCAAACAATTACCAGTTAAATCTCTACAGGAAAATGCAAAATCTCAAGCAAAGGTCACTGATAGTAAAAGTAGTAGTTGTTACTATGAGCAACTCAAACAATCAACATTTCCTATCATTAAGTACCTGAACCGCGGACGAACTTTTTACACGTGTCAAATTTTTATATCACCGAGGACAAGGACAATGAAAATTAAACTCACTCATTGGCTACAGCGAATAGTGTTTGGACATCCAAAACCCGTAAGAAAAAACATCTTCAAATAATTAAAAAATATAAATAATATAAATTAATAGTGTGGAATTTATATAATTATAATTATTATTTAGTCATTTTTATGCGATAATAAAAAAAACATTTATATTTTTTTCACCATAGGAGAAATCTTTTTCTTTATAGGTTACTTATTAAAAAATAAAATTATTATAATTATCCTATAATACAATCCACAATAAAAATTGTTATAATTATAATATAATACAATCCTACCTCTATAGAACTCATGTATGCATATATTGATAATTTATTGAATCTCAAACCCGAATAGGCGATTTCTTTTTAAGTTGCTCAAAAGGAATAGTAATTGCAAATTGAATCAGTCTTTGTGATTCCTCCTTTTGATATTAGCATTTACGGACCATCATCATCATCCTGTGTGGCTATATGGTTTCCTCATACATAGTAAATGTTGATTTTAGAATATAAATGGAACCGGACATACTTCATTTTAATAATTTTATTGATTTCAAATATAAGAATTTTAATAATTTAATAGATAAATTATAATTTTTATATAATTTTATTACTGATTACACTTGAAAGTTGTCGATTCACTTATTTTAGAATCAAAATTAATTCATTTTTATCTAACATGCTTACAATTATCAATTAGACAATTTGTTTGAAGTATGATTTTTCCTTGTTAATTATAAATATAATGTAAAAATTAAAGTAATAAAATTCAATTTATATATATATATTAACAATTTAGTAATTATAAGTAAAATTCTTTGAAATTTACAATGGAAGGGGATGGGTAGGGGTATTTAGAAAAATTCGAAGTCAAATTTTCGAATCAGTTGTTTTGAACATAACTTGAATGAATGTCATATGAACGTTTTTTACAAACCAATTTTTTTGTCAAAATATCCATGAATTTTCTTTGGAAAGTTTCATCCTACGCCACAATGTTTGTCGTACATATACACTAACATTATTGTCTATTGTAATTGGATGAGCCTCATAGATATGGATGTTTGTTTTATATATATATATACACACGCGTATATATCTCAACCCATGTGTCTTAATACTCAAGATCTTATTTGTAGCTTATGTAAATTATTTTGTTTCCCGTTGAATTTTGAATGTGTCAATTCTCTCCTGTTACGCCAGACACCATGTTCATATTTATAAAAAATCAGGCTAATCAAAATGGGTAATTATGTGCTTAATTCATATGAAACAATGAGAATCAGAAATATAGGATATTTACGGATTGCTTTTTCGCTTCTAAAAATCACAAAGCTTCCCTTCACGAACGATGTTTTCAGATTGTACTTCAACAACTTTAAATTTACATTTACACCAGCTTGAAATCTAAGGTGCCCTTGTAGATTAAAAAAATTGAATTAATATAAGAATGAAAAATGGGGTATGTGGGCAACAACTTCGTTGTTCTACCATTCCACATCTGAAATGGTCTGCTACACCTATTGTAAGAAGGTTTCACACCATGTAATTCTCATCAAAATCGATATGTCAACTAAGCTTGCGATTCGCTCATAATGAGCAACCTGGATCGAAACTCGAATGTTCATTTTCTGAAATATTCTTCTATACCTGGGATTTGAATTGTAAATTGTAATGAACGAATTCGTTATTAGAGACAGTAAATCGTGAGTCGCAAGACTCGTATATTTGCTTCGAACTCCGCATTAATATTCTTTAAGACGTTCAATATCATCAATTGCCGTCTCCATTGCCGGCTCCCGGGCTTGGAGTAGAACCCAGTTTGCGTTTGCTGCTTCTTTTCTGCTGGAGGTGATCATCTCCGCTGCTGTGATGGGATTTGATGATGTTAACGTTTCTTGCATGAAAATTATGATGAATTATCTGCATGTGACCGACTCCAGGGCTATTACTGGATGTGGAGAGCCGTTGTTCCGCAACCACGGAATTTACGCCTTCGGCTTTGTTCGATGATGCAGACGATTCCATTTTATCAGTCGTTTGGATGCTGGGGTTGAGCCTGAAAGATAACGACTTCTTGTTGGAAGCACTCTTTGAGGACCAGCCGCTTCTGGCGTTTAGGATCTCTTGAACACACCCCAACGGATCTTTCACCATATGACCGTTGGCAATTTGCAAGCTAGATTCGTCGACAAGGGAATTGGGGCTGGGATCAGCGGCCGAAAGACTGTCGGGGGTAATAAACCGGTTATTCTTTTTGAGAATCCTGGCGTTGGTATGGCCAGCAACGAGTAGGAAAGATATCATAATCAGGAGAACCATTATACTGTTCTCCATCATAAAGCTCGGTGTTAGCAGACAAAGGATATGATATGAGAGAGAAGTACAGAGATATCAGATGAACGTATGATATCAGATGAGTTTTAACACAGACTAGGATATTTGACAGATTTGCGGGAAAAGAAGATTCCTATTTGACAGATTTGCGGGAAAAGAAGATATGTGAGGCAGTAAGAGAAAACAGGAACACAGAGAGTTGGAAGACTTGGATGGGGAACATGGGAAGTAATGCAAATATTTTATAAGCAGTGATATTTAGTAAAGGCACTACTCTCGAGCTGCGGGCGTCACGGCCGACGCTAAAGGGTTAGTGTTCAATGAATCATACTTTCACAAAACGATCAAATTTGAATGGCGGGCTTTATTTTCATTTGGAAGGGTATACATTTAATTTAATTTAATTTAATTTTATTTTATTTTATTGATAAGTGAATTTAAATAAATTTACATAAAAAATGAAAAATAATAAAATATTAGTGAAAATACTAGTATTATATTAATGAAAATATTACTGAAAATACTAGATTTGAAAATATTAAGAATTTGAATTTTCTAAAATGTATTTAATTAGATAGAAGCATAAATAGCAATTAATAAGGTATTGATCAGTTGGATGTATGAAAGAATCCACATTTGCTTTCTACAATTATGTGATATTTTTCGTTCAATTTAAGTGAAACATGGTAATTCTCGATTATTGGTGTGACTATGAATATCATTTCTCTTGGTAATTCTCGATTATTGGTGTGACTATGAATATCATTTCTTCTAATATTTATAATATATGATCAATGTTCCCCTAAAAATGGTGAACACATAATGTTTATGGGTGTAATCATATTTATAATCTACTCATGAATATAAAGGGTTTTGAAAATGTATAACATGAATTTAAAGAAAAAAAATCCCTTTATTTATTAGAAGCATCAAGATTTATTATATTAATCCCATCAGCCATATATTATCATTTTTAATTTCTCCCAGTAAATATTTAAATTAAAGAAACAAAAAAGCAAAAGAATGGGCCTATTTAAATAATTAAACGAATATTATAAAATATCATGCTAAAATTTAATTATAAAATTTTATACTAAAATTAAAAGGGAGCACGTTGAACTTACAAAAACTAACAACATTCAGAAATATCATTAGAAATAGCATTAGAATTATCTTCTAGAATTATTCTAATATCATAACATCTTATATAGGAATCCATGAGGTTCTTCTCCATATTCTTTTGATATTAGGCTAAACGTACATCTCTCTATTTGTCTGGGACTTTTCTATCAAACATATAATCCTTGTTGAGAGACAAAGAAAGGACCTTTTAAATTTCATTGTTTAACCTTCTTCTAGCTACTTAGATCTAATTTTTTTATACAAGTAGATGTTAAATCCTAGAAATACATCCATATATTTGATACAATACCATTAAAAAATAATGAATCTGTACCAAAATCGTCCTAACAACACACTTTCACAAAGGACCACCAAAAGGGATGCCTTGTAGAGTCCCTAGCCAGGGCTCCAACACTAGCTTCGTTTGTACATGTAGCCTAAAAAACAATCTCATATGAAGAAAACAATGTTACATGATTTGATCACCCTTGTTTGAAAATATGATTATCTGTAACAGTGTAAAACTTTATGGAATTCATCTCACTGCAAAAATTTGGGAATCATGATTGGATAGGACACATAAATAAAGACACACAATGAATTACTTATCTTCATAGCAAAGCATAAGCCAACAGTAGATGTTGTTAAACCATTATGCTATGTTAAATCAAAACCCTTATATGTATTGAAAAAGTGTAAGATATTTTACTATAAATATTAGCGTCTTTCTTGATGCAGACTTATGTAGGAACACAAAAAAATACAAAAATATAAATATTCATATAGATGCAGCAGAAATAAAACTTCATTTCATTAATATCAAAGAGCTGAAATATGCTTACATACAAAAATGGAGACAAACTAGCTTGGATGATGGTACCTTATATCTAAGAAGATATCTGGTGGCTACATGCCTCTGAACTATGCTACAATGAGGCTCAAAGGCCTATTTATTATTCCAAAATAATGGAAAATCCTAAGCATCTAAAAACCTAACCCTAGGAGATGAACCACCAAAACTATGCGCCCTATTCGGGGTAAACTGGTATATCAACTTCCGAGGGTCGTAACTTTGGCATACGGTATTTGTTTGAGGCACACAATACTTTGTTAGAAACATCTATCTGAATAATACAACTTTCATTTCCAAATATCATTCAAATAGTTATGTTTGCACATTTTCCAAAAGAACATCGTTTAGGGCCTCAAAATGGCTCCGGAAATTCAAGACCCAAAAACTGCCAAAAATAGTAAATTGTGCTACAGTTAAGGAAACTAAAAAAATGAAAGAAACAGTGGTGGGGATCCAAGTGGAGTAGGTGGGTGGCCACCAATATCCACCTGGATCAATTCTCCCCCCTTAGCAAGCAATGATCCCCATTGCATTGAGTGCCGCCATGAGATGGAGAAACTTTTGTTGAACACGGTCCCTAGTGAGTCACTTGCCTTGGTGCAGGGGTTGGCTTGCTTTGAAAACCCGATAAAATTAGATCTGTTGTTGGTGATTATTCTTGACCTGTGCGTCCATGATCTGATCATTTGTTGCATGTTCCATGCAGGTTGGGTTTAACTCTTTTGCTGTGAGATGCTATGCAATATTCGATGTGTCCAGTAATGGTGGAAAGTATGGTTGAAGGTGGTCCACATCGAACACAGGGTGTAGGCCAATGAATGGTGGGGTGTTAAGCTCAAAATCATTGTCCTCTATAGCCTTAGTGATGGTGTAACCAAAATTTGTCGCCACCCAACAGTCTCATGCCCACAAGAATCGAGCATAGTGGTTAGTGCCATGATCGACGGTTGGCTAAGGCAATCTAAAACATTATTGGTGTTTCCCTTCTTGTAATTAATGTTCAAATGGAACTGTTGCAGGTATGTTGACCAATTTTTTATGGCGATCGCTCTGCAACTTCCCTTGTGACTATATGAACTATAGAGGTTCGTGGTATTTGTGGATGATGTTTCCTTCCCTAGAATGTAATGCTTCCGTTCTCGGCAGGCTTGTACAATGAAATATATCTCTTTGTCATAGGTGGGATAGTTTTAGACTATGTCTGAAAGTGTTTCATTGTGATATCCCGCTAGATGCCCTTGCATAGTAAGAACTACCCAAATAACATAGTCAGAGGCATCTGTATCGATCTCAAATGATTGTCGGAGGCCTGGTAATGTGAGCACTAATGTAGAGCAGAGGCGATGCTTTAACTCGACAAATGCCTTTTGTTTGGATTTAGACCAAAAAAACTTTTCTTTCGCTCCTCCCTTGGTGACTTGACTCAAGGGCCAAGTGATATTAGAGAATCCCAACATGAACCCATGGTAGAAGTTGGCAAGGCCCAGAAAGCTATGCAACTCTATTAGATTGGTTGGGGCTAACAAATACCGAATGACTGGTATCATGGCTAGGTCGACATGCATACCTTGCTCATCAATGATGTACCCTAGATATTGAACCTTGGTCATACCAAAAGTGCATTTCTCCAAATTGGAACACAACTTGTGTTGCATCAAGGTTTGGAGGACTTGTCGAATATGGTGGAGGCGCTCTTCCCAACTCTAGCTAAAGATCAAAATGTCATCCAAATACACCACCATGAATGATATGGTGAAGGGTTGCAGGATGTTGCCCATCAAGATTTTATGTATATGGAAATCAATGATGCTCATGCATGGCCAACCATGGTTGAACGCCGCATTGTGACTAAGATTGTGTCAATATGAAAATTCACTACGATCAACCATGTTTATTTTAAGGTTTAAAATATTTATCTTAGGGTATACCTTGGGTTTATAATATTAATCTCTTGGGTTCAATATTATTCCCTTGGGTTTATAATCCCTTGTGTTCAAATTATTTACTTGGGTTTATAATCCCTTGGATTTTTAGCATTAATCCTTTGCGTTTATAATATCAATCCCTTATATTTATTAATCTTAGGGTTTGTTTTCCTGGGGTATGCTATTACTCATAGGATTTCTAATATTAATCCTTGGCTTTAATCTAAATCCCTTGGGTTTATCATCATGATCAACGTTTGTCCAATGTGGCATTGTTATAATGATTTTCTCAATATGAAAACCAAACCTGGTCCAACATTGCATTTTCAACCATTCTTAACCATTGCCTTAATATGAAAATGAACCATTGTTAACCATGTTTATTTTACAGTTTAAAAAAATTATCTTAGGGTTTATATACCTTGGGTTTATAAGCATTTCCAACCATTATAAACCATGGTCCAATCTCACATTGAGACAAATATTGTCTCAATATGAAAATCAACAATGGTCAACGATGATCCAACATCACATTGTGACAAATATTATCTCAATATGAAAATGAACCATGCTAAGCCGGTTTATATACCTAGGGTTTATAATATTAATCCCTTGATTTTATAATATCAACCCATTGGGTTTAATAATATAAGGGTTCATGTTCGTAGAGTAAGGTTTATAATTTTAATCCTTGGGTTTAATATAAAACCCTTGAGTTTATAATCATGGCCAACCTTGATCCAATGTAACATTCTGACAACAATTTTTTCAATATAAAAATCAACCATGGTCCCTCTGCTATATACCTATTGCAAGAAAGTCTCACACCATGTGATTCTGTTCAAAATCGATATGTCAACCAGACTTACGATTCGCTGATAATCAACAACATGGATCGGAACTGAAATGCTCATTTACTTTGGATATCGTTACTCGCAACACTCATATACTTGCTTTGAACTCCGCACCAATATTCTTTATGACGTTTGAAAGCCATCAATTGTCGTCTCCATTGCGGTTCCCGGGCATGGAGAAGAACCCTGCTTGCGTTTATTCCTATTTTTCTCCTGGAGGTGATCATCGTCGTTGCTATGATGGGATTTGATGATGTTGACGTTTATTGCTTGAAAATTATGATGAGTTATCTGCATGTGACTGACCCCAGAGCTATTACTGGATGTGGAAAGCCGTTGTTCTGCCACCATGGTATTTACGCCTTTGGCTTTGTTCGATGATGCAGAGCATTCCATTTTATCAGTCGTCGAGACACTCTGTTGATAGAATCACCGCACCTCTATGGAATCTGTAATTTCCACCCTGGGTGTCACGCCCCTACACCTGCGGTAGTCTTCCAACCGCCTATAGCGAGGTCTCGCACTACCAATCGTTTTCTTTTCACCAATACTTACGATTGTAGACTATGCCTAACATTCCACTTTTCCTACTTAGTTTGTGTTTAGTAACCAAGTATTATTAATATCTTCCTTTACACCAATGAATACCCATACACATTCATTATCAACAACATTATACGAGAGAAATGCACAATAGTATAAAGGGAGGGGATACTCCCTACAATATGAGTATGCCCGAATCAATATATTATACAATCTTCACTTTTACAAAGTACAAGTTAAATCTTGGGAAACCCCAAATTTACACTTAGCCAATTTTCACAACTTTGGCAAACTCAGTTGCCCAGCTCGTCGGCACCTCCGCACGGTTGCTGCATGACTCACCAACCCTTCGTTCACCTTGTCGCACGATTGTGTTGTTTGCCCAACTTGGGCACGCCTCCAAGTCGCCACAAACAGGCGCCTCTGCCTGAGACATGCCTCAATTCAAAATCTCAACACTTCCCCAAAAGTCGCATCGTGCAAACTTGCACGATGCATGAGCGCTCACCCGAGTCTCCCAAGAACCCGTGCCAAGTCGTCGCACAAATCGGGTGCTCCTCCGTTTCACTGTTGGGAACCTTCGTATAAACCGGGCGCCACACACCCATGCACGCCTCAACCGTCTGTCGGGCGCCACACACCCGTGCATGCCCTCACCCAACCACCAGACGCTCCTGCCTGCACCTTCGCCCAAAACCGAGCTCAACCAAGTCTTCCTCGTGCAGCCCTGCCCAAGAATGGGCGCATTCCAACCTGCGCCTCTTCTCCTTAGTTCTGCGCACTTTAGACATGCGCCTTACTCCTTCACATGAGCGAAGATGTTGATCGAATGAGTGATGTCCCAAATGACTCAACCCATCACTTGTTTATACCAAACGTGGGGCGTTGTCTTGGCTGCCCATCCGACTCGCCCAATGCTCCACACGTCATCGCAAAGTCTCCAAAACGCATGTCGGCTCCTGACAATCATAGGTCGGCCTCCATACAAGTTAACACATGCTCCCATGTGTATAAATAAGCTCTCCCACCCTTCTATCATGCGCATAATACATTGCACACTCAAGAGAGAGCTCGCCCATCACATAACCGCAATCGTTCAGCTCAACCGAACGCTGTCGCACTTCGGGCGGAGCTGTAGGTCGTTACATCCTCCTCCACCTGGATTCATTATCGTCCTTGACAACATACCATCCTGGTATCTATCCACCAAGATCAACTGTATCATCCATGATGTCCACTCCTCCACATATTGCAAACATCTCTACAACATATGTAGAACCACCGCCTCCAACATGTCTCATCCCGGCAACCATCTGTCACCAAGATCACCATACCAGGGTTTACAACCCATCGGTATGTCATACATCAGGAATCATCTCAATCCATGACCATCGACCACCCTGAAATAATCTCCACATGCTGCTCCCCATTTTGGAAGACTGGTCCCTCCATCTCAAGCTAGATGCTTCCTGCAACATATCGTGTCAACCTCATCATGTGTCGTCTTCGTGTGAACTGCTGCCATGATACTCCAACACAATGCTAACACATCTCTGTACACTACGCGTCCCCATGTTTAAACTAGTTGGGTGATCAGTGCAACTATCACGCTCAAACCATGAGCGTGAACATCCTCATGCCACCATCAGTTGTTTCTCAAAACATCCCGTCACATCCTCAACTCGATCAAGAATCCATCTCCATATAAGTAAGCCATGCTCAGGTCCATGAAGTAGCCCTCATCTCATCTGCAACATGCTGTCCATGATGTCTGGTACTAATGTGCTATATGAAATCAGTCACATCCACCCCAAAATAATCATCCATTTGTGTATCTCATCAAAGTGAAGAGATCATCTCTTTAACTCTTGATGTGCCACATCCAGGTCCATGAAGCAACCTCCATCATATTTGAAATGTGCCATCTCAAGTCTGCCATAAAACCAAGTATATACATGTCTCATCTATCCATGTGTTGCCCACGATCATAGATCAATCAGATCCCATGTGTCAAATGTGGTTAAGTCTCGGCTCAACCCATGCCCAAGTGTTGCCACCAAGGCATCATCATCACTGTAACTCCATCACTCCAAAGTGTCTCATATCGATCCTCCACATCAAGTCACTCTTTCAAGCCATTCCCACACATGTACTTGAAAGTATGCACCCCATCTTGCATCAAAGTCTCTGACCTTAGCTCCTCAATGCATCAGATCCTCTAAGTCCACCATATATGAAGTCTCCCTGGAAGTCACAACCTCATGTAATCATGAGCTCCATAAGCCATCCCAACCATCACTCTAGCAAGCATACAAGTATCAGCCCAACGGTCTCTGCAAGATGCCTCAGCTCTCCATGTAGTAGGAATTCTCCATAGTCTGCTCACAACTCCATCCAAGTCCATGGCCTTGTTGTACATAAGTTCACAACCTCTGCATCGGCTCATAAGAAAAACATCTCCATTTCACACCAGCAAATCCACCTGCACAACATCCCTACCTTGGCACTCCTCTTGGATGCCCATAAGTGACATATCTACAAGTGCTCCCGCATAATGTCCCTGTGTAAGACTGCCATGCTCTATGTATCCAACCTGATGTCCATGACTAAGTTGCCCATGTAGTCCAACCAAGTAGACCCATCACAACAATCGATCATCCTCATCCAAGTCTGCAATCTTCGGTCTAGTGAACTCGGTCACCCAACCATATCATCATCATCATGAGTCCCTTCCATCATAGCTCCCCCACTAAAGGTTCCACCAAGACTTTCTCTTGGTCTCGGCCATGAGAAGTCCACCCAACTATCATCATACCTCAAGTGTGTGCCCTCCTCAATCTGTCCATGAATCATGCTGCGCACTTAGCCAATTCTCCATGTGGTTAAAGCATGACCCAATCCTCTGCAACGATCATCATGTTCCTCCCTTGTCACGGGCCTTTGTACCTTCTACCATAAGGTCACAAAAAACCCCAACAAGTCCTGCAACAATCAACAATCCTTGCTTCTCCATACAAGGTCTCATCATAGACATCCACGGTAAGATGCACCCCTGCATCGTCAAACTGGATTTGCTCTTCCCTGCATACGGTCCATCTACCAAATGCTCAAGTGAAACACAAGTATCAATACTTACTTCATCATCTTCATGAGGCTCCTCCATGTGAGTATCCCCATTCATCCATGTCTGCAAATTTCACGATCCTCGTCCAACTTGATCAACCTCAAGTTTATCCCCCATCGTTGTCACATCTGCAACATCCTCAACTATCACGGCTTCCTCTTCCTTGTTAGCACAATCTACAACTTCATCTTGCCACATTGTCCAACCAAGTTGAAGAAGTTCGCCTTCGACATTCGTTTCCAAGACTTCAAGCTCCTTTCGAATCCGGGGATTCTCTTCTTTCATCCACTTCAACCTGTATAAGGTAAGCAAGAGCTTCCCTTTGCATTCTACCAAACTTGCCATGCCTTGTCGTTCAGCTTGGCCCAAGTGCTAAGTTGCACCCCTGCTAAACCTGTTTTACCATTCACCAGTTTCACCAAGTTCCATGCAACCATGAACCAGCCCTTGTTCCACTTGTATATGAATTAGCTTCCTTTATCCAAAATTACCTGCTTCCATTGTCACTTCATCATGAGTAACCTTGCTCTGATACCAACTGTCACATCCCTACACCTGTGGTAGTCTTGCAATCGATTATAGTGAGGTGCGACACTACCAATCGTTTTCTTTTCACCAATACTTACGATTGTAGACTATGCCTAACATTCCACTTTTCCTACTTAGTTTGTGCTTCACAACCAAGTATTATAAATGTGTTCCTTTACACCAATGAATACCCATAAACATTCATTATCAACATCATTATACAAGAGAAATGCACAACAGTATAAAGGGAGGGGCAACTCCCTACAATATGAGTCTACACGAATCAATATATTATACAATCTTCACTTTTATAAAGTACAAGTTAAATCTTGGGAAACCCCAAATTTACATAGCCAATTCTCACAACTTTGGCAAACTCGGTTGCCCAAATCGTTAGCACCTATGCACGGTCGCCGCACGACTCACCAACCCTTCGTTTGCCTTTTCGCATGATCATGTTGTTTGCCCAACTTGGGCGTGCCTCAAGTCGCCACACACAGGCGCCTCTGCCCGAGACACACCTCCGTTCACAATCTCGACACTTCCCCAAAAGTCACACCGTGCACACTTGCACGACGGGCGGGCGCTCACCCGAGTCACACAAGAACCCGTGCCAAGTCGTCGCACAAATCGGGCGCTCCTCTGTTTCACCATTGGGCACCTTCGCATAAACCGGGCGCCAGACACCCGTGCACGCCTCAACCATCTATTGGGCGCCACACACCCATGCACACCCTCACCCAACCACCGGGCGCTCCTGCCCGCTCCTTCACCCAAAACCGAGCTCAACCAAGTCTTCCTCGTTCAGCCTTGCCCAAGAATGGGCGCATTCCAACCTGCACCTCCTCTCCTTAGTTCTGCGCACTTTATACCTGCACCTTACTCCTTCACATGAGCGAAGATGTTGAGCGAATTATTGATGTCCCAAATGACTCAACGCATCACTTGTTTATACCAAACGTGGGGCGTTGTCCTGGTTGCCCAGCCGACTCGCCCAACACTCCACACGTCATCGCAGAGTCTCCAAAACGCATGTCGGCTCCTGACAATCATAGGTCGGCCTCCATACAAGTTAACACATGCTCCCATATGTATAAAAAAGCTTGCCCACTCTTCTGTCATGTGCATAATACATCGCACAATCAAGAGAGAGCTCGCCCATCACATAACTGCAGTCGTTCAACTCAACCGAACACTGTCGCACATCGGGCGAAGCTGCAGGCCGTTACACTAGGGATCCTAGTTACTGATTTGTAACATTAACCAAGACTTGCAGGTTTTGGTGTAATGGCAAACCTCCACATGTTATTGTCTGCAGTCTGTTCTGCTGAGGGACAAAACGGCAAATCAGTGACCCGATCATGTACTAAGTCTATGATGTAGTGCATATGCATCTCTATGTGCTTCGTTTGCTGTCGTTGTACTGGATCCCTGCAAAATTTGAGAGTGCTTTGGTTGTCACACCAGATGACAATGGGCTGGTGGAACTGGACGCCTAACTTAGTGAGGAACTGTTGTAGCCACAAAACCTGAATGGTGATGTTTACTACTCCTCTATACTCGGCCTCAGCTGAAGAGAGATCAATAGGATCCTGCTTCTTACTCGACCAACAAATAGGGCTAGATCTTAGACTGAGTGAATATCCGGAGGTGGACTTGCGATCAATGCTATCTCCTACCCAATCAGAATCTCTGAAGCCAAGAAGATTCAATGCAGTGCCTGCTGCATATTGAATCCTGAAGGTGATGGTGCCCTGCACATATCAGAGGATACACTTGGCAACATTCCAGTGTAGCTCATGCGGCTCCTGCATGTATCTGGAAACTGCCCCTACTGCATATGAGAGATCTGGTCTGGAGTGGGTGAGGTACAATAAGCTCCCCACTAACTATCGGTAGAGAGTGTTGTCAACTAATGGAGTGTCACTTCCATCCTCAAGGCGGACCCCAAACAGAAAAGGAGTCGGTGCTGGCTTGTAGTCAGTCATGCGAAATCTCTCGAGGAGATCCCGTGCATACTTAGCCTGAGAGAGTTTGATGCCTATGGCATCCTGGCTAATCTCAAGACCAAGAAAGAAGTGTAATGGACCGATGTACGTCATCAAGAACCTATCATGCAAGGCCCTCTTGACTGTAGCAATGGCTGAAGCCGAGCTGCCAATGATTAGGAGATCATCTACATACAAAGCTAAGATAAGAAGAGAATCATGTGTCCTAAGCATGTAAACATTCGTATCAGACTTACATCTTTCAAAGTTTTGTGATAAGAGAAAAGAATCCATCTTCGCATACCAAGCTCTCGGGACCTGCTTAAGGCCGTAGAGAGATTTCTTCACTTTGCAAACCAAAGATGAATCCTGAATGAAACCATGTGGCTGCTCCATGTAGATCTCCTCAGATAGGTCTCCATGAAGAAAAAAATTCTTCACATCCATCTGATGTACTTCCCACTGCTGGGCAACCGCAATAGCAAGTGTAAGGCGTATGGAATCCATCTTTGCTACTGGAGCAAAGGTCTCATCATAATCAATGCCATGCACTTGTTGGAAGCCTTTGGCTACTAGCCTTGCTTTCCATCTAGTGATTTTCCCATCTGCAACACTCTTGGTCCTGTAGACCCATTTGCATCAGACAAGTTTCCTTCCTGAGGGAAGGGGGACCAGATCCCAAGTCTGGTTCTCGAGGAGGGAGTTATACACCTCCTCCATGGCAGACTCCCAAGATGGATGCCCAGCAGCCTCAATGTAAGACTGTGGATCAGAAGACTGAACCAAACGACAATGCTAGGATGACGATGGTTCAGTGGTAGTGAGGACAAGAGGAGGTTCAACAATAAATTCTGAGCTAGTCCTCTATAGATCATAATTATCCCCCACAAGACCATTTCTAGTAGCTGGGTGGTCTTGTGCATATATCTCATGTAAGCTCCTTGTTCTCTGATTTATGACAGGGGAATATGATTCACTGCTGGAATCCCGATCTAGACTTTGATGTGGATCATCATTTGCATGCACTAGATTTGTATCTAAAGACTCTGTCTCTGCATCTGCATGCTCTACCTCGGCATCTGCATGCTCTGTATCTGTATCTGAGTGTAATGAGTCATCATCTTGGACGTGAGGTAGATAAAAGGTGTCTGCATGCGGCGATTGAGGTGCATGTGAGAGACTTTCCTCAAATTTGACACTTCGCTCAATGATGAGCTTATCAATAGAGGGAATCAGGAGTCGGTATCCCTTCACACCATCAGGGTATCCAACAAAGATACACTCAACGCTCTGTGGATCAAGAGCTTTCCTCTTTTCAAAGGGGATTCTGGCCCATGCTTTGGAGCCGAAAACACGGAAGTGGGTGACCTCCAGTTTAGTGCTGCTCCAAGCCTCAAAGGGGGTCTGATCCTTGATAGACCTATGAGGAGATCTGTTCTGGATTTAGTTAGCACAATTAAGTGCTTCGGCCCATAGCTTATGAGGCAGTGACTTAGCATGCAGCATGCAGGAAGCCATCTCTTTGAGATATCGGTTATTTTTCTCAGCAACTCCGTTCTGCTGCGAAGTGTATGGAACTGTGTACTGCAACTGTATGACGGACTGAAGGCAAAGGTTTTGAAGTGATTTGTTAACATATTCCCCCCCATTGTCTATACGGAGGGCTTTGATCTTTCTCTCTGACTGTGTCTCAACTAATGCTTTGAAATTTTCAAAGTGTGCAAAAACTTCAGATTTGGCCCTCAGAAGATACACCCAAGTATACTGTGAGAAATCATCAATAAATGTAAGCACATACCTTGCTTTGTTTATGGAAGGATGAGGAAAAGGCCCCATGAGATCACTGTGGATCAGATCTAGAGGAGAGGATGCTCTGTGAGTCTTGCCAGTGTCAAACTTTTCTGTGGGATGTTTGCCAAGGACACACCCTTCACAAACTCCTTTGGAGAAACTGATATTTGGCAAGCCTTCCACCATCTCATTCTTGCTTAGCTGCTGCATATACCTGTAATTTAAGTGACCAAACCTGTCGTGCCAAAGCCTACTACTATCATCAGCATGTGTAAAAAATAAGGAGCATTCAGATTCAATAAATTCATAAAATGTATATAGTCTGGCTCCATTGTTTACCTCACCGGTTTCAATTTTGGAGCTGCTATGTAGATCATATATGTTCAATGCATCTGGACTGAATTCCACTCTCTTTCCAGTGCTGGAATGAGTGATCTGATAAACTGAAAGCAGGTTTACCAAAAGTTTTGGAACATGAAGCACATATTCAAAGCTTCCGTGTAAAAGTCCCACTCTACCTTTTCCGGTGACCTCGATAGGTCAGTCATCTCCCATGAGGATGGGAGGTCCTTTGTATGCATCCAAAGAGGAATAGACTTCCTTTGCAGCAGCCATATGATGTGATGCACCAGAATCTATAATCCATGCATCAGGAGAAGAATTAATTGCAACGAAAGCATGAAAATTGTTACCTTTCCCGTGTGGTGGATCCTCAGTTTTCTTCTTGGCACCCTGAGGGATGTGGTCCCCAAGGTTGTGCTTCTGAAGGATTTCTACCCCTTCGAGCTCTTCCAAGTCCTGTCAATGGATAAAGGCAGTGTGGTACATTGGGCATCCCAACTGTGTCCAGCCTTAAGTCTCGTACCATTCGACTGTTATCCACAATCTCTTCCCAGTGGCTAATTTGTCCAGCTCAAGGAAGTTTATCCATAGCATAACCGTTCTCCTTATTTTTCTCTAACCCCTAGGGTTATGTCATTTTTCTTTTTGAAGGAAAATATGGGAAATTGATTGTAACTATTTCAGGAGTTATTTAACTGATTCTTCATCTCTTCTGCAAACTGATCAATTTCTTTTAATTAATAATTAACAAAATAAGTTCTGGCTTTTCAGCCTAATTATTTAACAATCAAGGTTACAACAGAATACAAATTGATAGTAATTAGTAAAACTTGGTAGTATGTAAATGTCGGTAAATAATTGGGTGTTACAACACCCTACCTTTGAGAGGAACACCATCCTTGGTGGTCCTTTCAAGCAAACAATGTCCGATAAGCTTTCTGCATAGCTTCCTCCTCTTCCCAAGTAGCCTCCTCTGGGCCGAAGTGCTTCCACTGCACTTTAACCTGGGTGATGGCTCCTTTTCGCAAGATGGTTTCTCTCTGATCGAGGATACGAAGATGCTTTGCCAAAAATTCTCCCTCAGGTTTGACCTACGCAAATATAACTTGCTATCAGAAATTTTTAAAACATCAATTTATAAGTTACTAATTCTATTCTTTTATTACCTGTATATTCTCCCAATTAATAATATGTCGAGTGTCGTACACACATTTTTTTAACAAAGAGACATGAAAAATGTTGTGGACTCAGATATGGCCTGGGAGTGCTAGCTTGTATGCTACCGGTCCAATCCATTCTAGGATTTGGAATGGTCCATAGTACCGGGGTGTCAATTTAGCACAACCTTTCCACTGCAAGGTGCTTTTCTGGGGTTTTACTTTCAGATATACATGAAACCCCAACTGAAATTCCATGTGAGATCTCTTCTTATCTGCATAAATATTTTTCCTATTCTTGGCGTCTTGTAAATTCCTACTGATCTTTATAACTATGTCCTCCATTTCAGCTAACATATCAGGAACCAATGTTAATCTATTATCGGGGCTATTTCAATCTGTGGGTACCTTGCACTTTCTCCCATATAATACTTGAAAAGGGCTCATTCCTAGGGAGTCGTGGTAACCGTTGTTGTTGGCAAACTCCACAAAGTGGAGGTATTTCTCCCAGTTTTGCAGTTGCTGCATAACAAACATGCTCAACATGTCCTCCAGAACCTAATTCACCCTCTTTGTTTGGCCATTTGTTTGTGGGTGGTAAGTCGTACTAAACTGAATCTGGGTACCCAATCCGAAGAAGAGGGTTTTCTATAACGTGGATGTAAATTTTACATCCTTGATAGAGATTACTACCTGGGCTATCCTGTGTAGTCGGAATATCTCCCTCATAAATATGTCTGTGACCTCCACCGTCTTGTAGGTGGACTTCACAGGTATGAAATGAGGGTTTTTTCTCAGCTTGTCCACCACTACCATGATTGAGTCATGCTACTTCATAGTACGAGGTAACCTGATGATAAAGTGTAGGGTGATTGTCTTCCATTTCCACTCAATAATGAGTAATGGTTGCAATAGACTGGTGGGATACTGATGTTCTCCCTTCACCAACTGTCATTCTAAGCATTTGGATAAATACTCAGCCACATCCTTCCTTAAACCTAGCTAGAAATAGATTTTTTGATAGCATAAAATAGTTTCTAGTATCCTGGGTGAGCAACATAAGGCTTCCTATGGAACTCATCCAATAATAATTACTTGACAGAGTTCTGGTTAGGACATTTTTTGTAGAGAGATCATGGGAAAGGCTATTTTTGAAAAACCTTTAATGAGTCGACGATAGTAGCCAGCTAGGCCCAAAAAGGATCTAATGTCAATAACATTCTTCGGGGTGTTCCATTCCATAATAGTCTTGATCTTTTCTAGATCCACCGTTATTCCCTCAGCCGAAATCACATGACCCAGGTACTGTATATGACTTTTGAAAAAGTCGCAGTTTCTATACTTAGCGTATAGTTAGTTATCCCTCAAAATCTGCAATACTATTTTCATGTGCTTTTCATGCTCCTCCCGTTTCTTAGAATAAATCAGTATATCATTAATGAAAATCAGCACAAATTTATCTACAAATGGCTAAAAATTACTATGCATCATACTCCTAAAAGTAGCTAGAGCGTTAGTAAGGCCAAAAGGAAATACTATGAACTCATAGTGGTCGTCATGAGTGTGAAATGCAGTTTTGGAATGTCTTCCTCCTTTATCCTTATTTGGTGGTAGCTGGACCTTAGGTTAAATTTTGAGAATACACTTGCTCCCTGTACTTGGTCAAAAGGATCATCAATCCGTGGTAAGGAATATTTATTTTTGGCAGTCAATTTATTTAATTGATGATAATCAATGCATAACCTCAAGGTTGTGTCCTTATTTCGCACAAATAGCACAGGGGCTCCCTAAGGGGATACACTAGGGCATATGTATCCTTTATCCAGAAGTTCCTAAAGATGCATTTTAAGTTATGTTAGCTTAGGAATACTCATACAGTAAGGATCTCTTGAAATAGGAGCTGCTCTTGGTATCAATTCAATGGTGAAATCAGTGGCACGCTTGGGTGGAAAACCTGGAATGGATTCAGGAAATACATCCCTGAAGTCCTAAATTATAGGGATATCTTCGAGGAAGGTCATCTTACTCTTTGAATTGGTATACCCTACTTGAACGACATAAATCTGACAACCCTTCCTAATACATCTTCCCAACTGATGGCAAAAATAGGGCGTAGCTTAATATTTTCCATGATCCCTTGTATTTCTTTTCTCTATCCTAATTTCGTGAGATAACTTATGGATTTATTTTTACATTCAACTAGGGACCAACACCCTTCCAGCCAATCCATCCCTATTAGTACATCACAGGAGCCTAAAGGGATCACATTAAGGTAAACATGGATTGACTGTCCTGAAACTGTTATAGGACAACGTTCTGTTTTCGCAGATACTCTCCTTTTCATCCTTGTGACTAGTTGGACTAACCAAGGTTTCTTAAACTTATTGCTTTGTAGTTGGCATTTCTCTACCACTTTAGGACTTACATAACTTAATCTAGAACCTGGATCAAACAAAACACAAACAAGTTGATCAACGATCATACCTTCACATTCGATTATGGTAGGCTGGTATTCTTCTTGATGATTGTACAGAGCACCGTTAATTCTGGGCATGCTTCTTGTTACATCTCCAACTGTGGAGGCCTCTTGCATATTTGAAAGTTGTTCTATTTTGGCCTTGTGCAGGAAATTTATATATTGATGGGATTCTCCAAATCCCTAACATTGCAGGGGTTGTTCTGGTCGCTGGTCATGTACAGGTTTATTCACTCCCTCTGATTGTCGATTCTCAGTGTAGCCTGTAACTTTTGGCTGGTTACGTGGGAATTTGTTGAATGTTCTTTGTTGAATATTCTTGCCATTAGCATTCTTTATTTGTCTTCTTGAGGGAAAATTCATTTCCTTTTTGCTTATCACCCCTTTGGACCCTTCATTCTTCTACCTCATTTGCTGGTAATAGATGCGGGCTTTTCGAACCGCATCATCCATTGTCCTCAGGTAGTCAAATTGTAATTTTTCTTCTTTCGTATACATAATGTATCGTAATAAGGAAGTAAATCATTTCACGTACTCATCCATGGTTAAAGTTCCCAACCATAATTCATGGAATTCCTTTTCCTTCTCATCATAGTATTGCTCCATTAGATACTTATCCTTGAAATGCTTCTAAAATTCCTACCACTTAACCTGTTCCTCATCAATTTTTTGCACAATTTTGATTTCCTCCCACTAGAGGGTGGCCTTACCCCTTAGTTGATTAACTTACAGCTGAGATTTAAGTTTCTCGGTGTAGTCATAAATCTGAAAGTACTTACTCATGTCGATTAACCAGGGTTTAGCTTCATCTTAAGATTCTCCTTCAACAAGTGACGATTTTATCTTTTTAAATTCACCCTGTAATTCCATTTTCGGTTTCTTGGTTTTACGCTCGCTGGAAACGTTATCTGAACATCCTTCCTCGTCTTCTCTATGGACTTCGGCTGATTTGCATTATCTTCACCATGGTGGGCTGTTGGAGTCCTTTCCCTATCTTCTGTGTTAGGATCTAGTCCTCGTTGATTTTGTCGATCAAATAGACTTTTGAGGATTCTTTGCTGTTGTCGCCTAAGTCATTCGTTGTCTGTCCTTAAATTGGTTATCTCTGCGCTTAATTGTTGAACTGTTTCTGGAAGAGCAACATTGGCTTGGCGAGACTCCTCTCCAAGTTGTATCCATATGTCTGGGTTACTCCCTACACACGTTTCTTCTGGATGGTTTAATGTTCTGAAACTCCTCTACATTGTTGCTTTTAGGGTGTAGACCTCTGATCTGTGTGCACATTCACATTGACTCAGTTATGTGTTACAGATTTATATACAAACATATTCTACATTTTTTTTCATATCTGTTATGTTTATATTGATCCCAGCCTCTCTTTGATACCGTTTGTAACAAACTAACATACAAACCGAAACTATATATATATTGGAAAAATCATTATCAGTACACTGTTTAAATTAAAGTGGTACTCTGGGGTTAGCTAGCAGTGTAGGTGTTAACACCGAGGAGTACAGTTACCCCTTCGCATTAAATTCTACCTGGTTGGCACACATCCAATAATACCTCTCCATTAAAGCAAAGGGAACTTGACGTCTGTTCACTGACATTGCGATATTCGTTTTAGTGTTGATGAGACTAGCTGGAACAATCTCTACCATGGCATCTGGTCCCACCCTCACCATTGGATCGGTGAAGATCCATGGTCTTGATGGCTTGAGGAATTAACCCACGGAATAATGAAATTCACAACAAGATTATGGGTCATTTGGGTTATGCGATGATGTTGGGGTTCGACTCTGTGACAGAGGGCGACCCGGATGGTTGTATGGCATAGCTTCCCGCATGACCATCTCTACAGGCTCACAGGTATCGTGGAAATGACCTAGGCACCCGAATCTCATTTGGCAGTTTTTCTTTTAATCCTTGTTCACTTGATACACAGTCCTGATTCACTCTCCTTGACCCCTATTGTAGGTAGGACTGTTAATGGCTAGAATCTCTGTGTTGGAAGGACACGTTGGGTTCACTCTACAAACCAGAGGTAACTGTTATGATGTTAAGGATGACCTCCAAAGGTTTTATTTGCTCTTGAGAATCCCTACTAACAGCGTTGTTCTCTGTCAGGTATACTTTGCCTTCCATCACTCGACAACCTCTCTTAGGGAAATTTGTTCTTTGCTCAAGTGCTTCACTGCTAAATTCTTCCTTCCAATTTGATTTTCATGCTTGATCCATGGTGTTTCTAGTTCGTAGGTACATTCAGGTTGTGGTATGTATATCTATGCTCAAAGGAGGATTCCGAATGAAACCCCTCTCTTATGACAATCGTTGTCTTCGATTTCGGGTCGGTACCCGTTAGGCTTGTCCTCGCGATTAAGTTTCAGGTGATAGGATTCATTACTTGAGGGACTGTGCTATTTTATTGCATTATAATTTTAGGTTTAACTGTCGGCTAGAAAGCTAGTCCTACATTTGTAATTACTGAAGATTTTATGGGTAATTGATGGACCCAGTCGTAAACACGATATTAACTAATTCTGATTATCGAGAAGGGTTTAATGGGGGTCTGTAGATACATAACTTTAATCAATGGCTTATATGTATATATATAATGTGTTCATGCTGTTTCAAAAGATCTTCGTTTCAAGTTTGTGAGATTTTGCGGTTAGGGTTTGTTCCCTAGGGTTGGATTGGCCATCTGAAATTCTGCATTTAGCCCACGGTTACTCAATGTCTGAATTTTATGATTTACATTATGACTATCTCTGTTCTTCTCGCTACAATTCCAGAATAACAATCTTTGAATGTTTAAGATTAGATTTATCGTGGGTAATAGGCTCGCGGGGGTTCTCCCAGAACCCGACCAAGAGCCATACAACCTTCAGAGGTTATTTTTATTTTCTTTTACTATTTGAATGAGATTTCAATGATTGTCATTTATTTTTATGTGTTTTCCTAATATGGTTAAAATAGGGAAATACTTATGAAGTTCTATAAACTAACAGAATTCCTACTCTGGTTCCATTATTCAATGAACTCTTAATTTTAGTAAGACATTTTGTATTCGGAAAGTAAAAGGAAAACTACTCTTTCTACTGTAATTCATTCTTATACTTATTTCCCTAGAGAGCTTATGATTTTTTCTATTACTCTACAGTGGTTAAATATTCCTTAATGTCATTACTTATGTTATGCATCAATGTCTGCAATTGTCTGAATATGTGAGGAATATAGCAGAAACCAGAATATAATAATTACTTTCAATGACATCCAATAATTGAATTGCATGCTAACTGTTTAACTACATGATAATAAAACAAATAATCTTTTCTTACTAGTGATTTACTTATCTGTTTTTCCTTCTGTAATTATAAACATGTAAGTATTTACTCTATCTGGAAGGCCTCACCACCCAGCCATGGATCTGGCAATTATGTCCAAAATCACCCTTCGAGCTCTTCCAACTCCTGTTATTGGATAAAAGCAGTCTGGTACATTGGGCGTCAAGACTGTGTCTAGCCTCAAGTCTCGTACCCTTCGACAATTATCCACAATCTCTTCCCACTGGCTAATTCATCCAGCTTAAGGAAGTTTATCCACAACATAGCCCTTCTTCTTCTTTTTTTCCAACCCCCTCAGGGTTCTGTCATTTTCCTTTTTGAAGGAAAAGATGGGAAACTGCTTGTAACTGTTTCAAGAGTTATTTAAATGATTCTTCAATTCTTTTACAAACTAATCAATTTATTTTAATTAATAATTAACAAAATAAGTTCTGGATCTTCAGCCTAATTCTTTAACAATCCATGTTACAACAGAATAAAAATTGGCAATAATCAGTAAAACTTGGTAATATGTAAATGGCGATGCATCATTAGGTGTTACAACTCAACACTAAGATTCTTTATGACGTTCAATACCATCAACTGCTGCCTCCATCGCCGGCTCCCAGGCTCGGAGTAGAACCTAGTTTGTATTCTACTCCAATAATGTAATATGAAAACTACTAGCATACCACCGATGCGGGTGAATGGAGCGCCAAAGAATACAAAAAGTGGATATGTTCTAAACAAGGAAATATAATCTATTTTTTTCATTTTAAGAGGCATGAGAGAGATCATTAAGGGGCTCATATTTAGAATTCTCAAATTGTTAAAAAACACACTTAAAGATCCCATTGATAGGGTCAATTTTGATTTATGGAAATTTCCTTTATGTCATTTACCTCTTTGGTTTTGTGTTTAAGAAACACCAAAAAAACACAAGATATTCTAAAATCTATTTCTCTTTTACAATTATGGCTAATAACTCTTGTGTAAGAAAATTTAGTAATAAAATGATTTCGACACTAAAAACTTTTTCCACAAATTATTGCTTCAGACTTTACTTTACCATAACATTTTAATGAGCTTAAATTTATCAAATTCATTCAAGATTATTTATTTAATTAATCAATGTAATCCTTACTACACTCTAATTAACTTAATTTATAATATATTAAAACACAATAACATTTAGAGAGTAACAATATTTAGGTGCCTAGTACTTTTTAGCATTTTCCAATTATAACTTTTAGGGTGAACTAGAGTTTTAGATAAAAGAATGAATTACCAGAGTATTATTTTTTAATTTGGTTGCAGAAGGGTTGGGAGGAGGCATTAAATGATGTTGAAAGTGTCTATTTTAATAGAAAGGGTGAAAAATAAGTGATGACATTTGATCTTGGTGGAGATGTCTATGATGGATTCTAGCTTGCTTGAAAAAAGGAAAAAGTCCTTTGTTGTCTAAGCGAAGAGTTAAGTTGCAATATCATCGAAATCAATGGCATTTTCGAGATGGGTAGTATGGTCATGCAATTAAGGACGAAGTACATAGTAGTAGTCACATTCAAGGAAGGTACCATTGCATTTCATGCAATGCCACATGTTTTTGGATAGTTGGACAACCTTTTCCATGCATTTCATCCCATCAATGCGAAGGGGGCATGCAAGGAAGTAAAAATATTCCATCGTAATTATTGTAGTAGTAGCACAGATGACAATCCATGGAGATTTCTTGGAGTGGGACATTGCAACACGTTTATCGACTATTTTTGTTTTGAGGGGCATGTTAGAGACACTTGTGTATTTTCGACTCAGTGAAGGCAAGGATGCATTTGAACCTCTTTCCTGAAACCATTGTTGGAACTGACGTGTTTTGACAATATCTAGGTTTATAAGAAGGAAAGTAGCAGGGATAGTTCCAATAGTCCTTCCATTTACTTGATGACATGATCCCCTTTGATTAGCAAGAATGAGTGTATTTTGAGGTGCCAAGGTTATAAATTTTATCCCCTTCGACATGGCATTGCACGCCCCATAAGGTGACATCGATGATGAAACCTAACATGTTGTTAGGTCCCTATAATACTAGTGATTACCCCATTACTATTGTAGTTGTATCCCTTATTAATATTGTTGTGCCCCTATTGTCCCCATATTTTTATTATTGTGCCCCATAGAATCCGTCTATTGTTATTCTTGTGGCTTTATATTATTATTTTTAGGTTAGTTGGGTTATATTGTGACTCCTTAGACTCTTATATATAGAAAGGAAGTTTCTTCATTTGAATCATCGAAGAATTGTTCATTTGTGTAATGTAAAGGAGGTTTCCCCCTCGAAGAGGCTGAAATCTAAGACGTTGATCTCTCTTTTCTATCTTTTTGTGAGCTGGTTTCATAACATTTGGTATCAGAGCTTGGATTCTAGGGTTTTGCTGCTCCAAATAGGTCATTGTGGCATTTTTGCTATAACTATTTTTCTGTGACGTTTCAGAAGCAAAAAAAAACCCATTTGAGTCAAAATCACATTGAATGAGTTAAAAACATTGGGAGAATGTTTGGTTTGCCAACAAAATAAAGTTGAAACAATTAAGACCCCTAGTCTATTACAACCTTTATCCATTCCAATCCAACGTTGGGAGGAAGCTTCAATGGATTTTATCATAGGCTTACCCAAGTCTGAGGGAAAGAGTGTCATCATGGTGGTAGTTGACAAACTTACCAAGTATGCACATTTTTGTGCATTATCACATCCATTTAAAGCCAGTACAGTTTCTACTGCATTTATGGAAACAATTCAAAAGCTACATGGAAACCCAAAGATTATTGTAAGTGACAGAGATCCCATTTTCACTGGAAATTTTTGGACAAAATTATTTCTTGTCTTGGTACTCAGTTAGCTCATAGCTCATCTTATCATCCTCAATCTGATGGGAAAACTGAGATAGTAAACAAATGTTTGGTAGGATATCTTCGTTGCTTTGTATCTGATAAACAGACACAATGGGTCAAATGGTTGCCTCTGGCTGAATGGTGGTATAACACTTCCTTCCATACAACAACAAAAATGACCTCATTTATGGCACTTTATGCGTATCAGCCACATCCATCACATCATATTTAAGAGAAAATTCTAAGGTTCAAGCAGTGGAACATCACATCGAACATCAACAACAAGTCCTCCAACTCTTAAAGGATAACCTCGTGTTGGCACAGAATAGAATGAAACAACAGGCAGATCACCATCGCAGTGAAAGAAGTTTTGATGATGTAGGTGATTGGGTATTCTTAAGGCTACAACCATATAAACAAATGTCCCTCAAGCAAGCTAAGAAGGATAATAAATTATCACCAAAGTATTATGGTCCGTACAAGGTGTTGCAAAAGATTGGTACTACGGCATACAAATTGGGGCTTCCTGCAGCGTCTCGAGTGCACCCAGTTTTCCATGTTTCATGTTTAAAGAAGTTTATAGGTGAAAAGCTCCCAGTTCAAACAATATTGCCAGAACTTGACGAGGAAGGAAAAATTATATTGGAATTGGAAGTAGTCACAGAAACAAGAACTCGACAGCTACGAAATCGATCAATTTCGGAGTATCTCATCAAGTGGAAGAACTTATCCGCTGAAGATTCCACATGGGAGGATGATAATTTTATATAGAAGCATCCAGAACTACACAACCGTTAAGGAAAACACTTTTTTTGAAAGAGAGGGGCATGTTATGTCCCTATAATACTTGTGTTTACCCCATTACTATTGTAGTTGTATCCCTTATTAATATTTTGTGCCCCTTTTGTCCCCATATTTTTATTATTGTGCCCCATAAATCCCTCTATTGTTATTTTTGTGGCTTTATATTATTATTGTTAGGTCGGCTGGGTTATGTTGTGACTCCTTAGACCCCTATATATAGAAAGGAGGTTTTGTCATTTGAATCATCGAATAATTGTTCATTTGTGTAATGTAAAGGAGGTTTCCCCCTCGAAGAGGCTGAATTCTAAGGCATTGATCTCTCTTTTCTATCCTTTTGTGAATTGGTTTGATAACACATGTCATAGAAGGCAATAGTATTTTTGGGATTTTGTAAGCCATAATGTTGGCATATGATGGATGTAGGAGAAGTTGTTTTAACAACACCAACAATGTCGACAATTGAGTTGATATTTGCAATGTTGAGTGAACGTATTGATGTGAAATGAAAGAAATGGGAAGGAGTTCACTAATCATATTGTATGAACTGAGACATAGTTAATGTAGAGAAAAGGAGGATTTCAAATGAGCTATTTAGATGATTTTACTTGCGACAATGATTACAAAGAGTAACCTTCTCCTTCATTGGTTGCTTACTTAGTGATGGAAATTTTCCGTTGCAGCATTTGGTTATGCCTGGAGTAAGATGACTTATCGAAAATTACATAGGTAAATAACTATATGACCAAAAATATTATAAATTCCTTAATTAATTCTTTAAGTATTGAGGGAATTTTTGGTTTATTATGTTGTGATGTTGGGTAGGGAGAACTGTGAAGACAAAATGGATTAGTTTTCACATTGTTTCTTTCAACAGTCGAGTCAACACAAATCAAAGGAAAAATTCAAAGATCTAGACAAAAAATTGACCAAGCAGGGATTACTTAGGGGAGGTTGGAGTCACTATTGAGTTTCCAAATGATGATTATAGATCCCATGAACTTGCCCATGTCCAATGTTTCTCTTCTTAATGAAAGGACTATTGTAGCATAAGCAATGTTAATTCTGTTGGGTTCCCTTGATATGAAGTTCCTGAAGGTTGTTTTGAAGGATTTTGATTATAGTAATTCCAAGGATGGGTGTGGGGTTCTAGTATAGTATCATGGAAGTGAAGGGTAGGTCTAGGATTCCTTTTATTTCTTCAGGAATACACATGCCAATGGTATTAAGGTTGTCATGGCCACATCTATTGGCTTTGACGTTATCAAAGTCTCTAGGGGAGTTCAAAGAAAATATGGCTATTGGACTTGCTTAAAGGTTTGGGGTTTCGATGGCATTGAGAGGGCCTCATGCGCTTTTCAGGATACTTTGCAAGAGTATAAGAGAATCATTCCTATGGGTATTATAGGAGTGAATGTGGATTCAAATGATAAGTCAAATGATTCAAATATGAAGAGACAGACAATGGAAAAAGGGTGAAGTTTAGAGTAACAAGGTTGAAGAGTCATGCTAAACTATGGTGGGACAATGTGCAAGATGAAAGGAGGAAGAATAATACTCCATTGACCAAAAGTTGAGACAGCATGGTGGAAATGATGAAGAGTAATTTCTTGCCAAACGATTACCACTTAAATCTCTACAGGAAAATGCAAAATCTCAAGCAAAGGTCACTGATAGTAAAAGTAGTAGTTGTTACTATGAGCAACTCAAACAATCAACATTTCCTATCATTAAGTACATGAACCCCGGACGAACTTTTTACACGTGTCAAATTTTTATATCACTGAGGACAAGGACAACGAAAATTAAACTCACTCATTGGCTACAGTGAATAGTGTTTGGACATCCAAAACTGGCAAGGAAAACCATCTTCAAATAATTGAAAAATATAAAATAATATAATATTTAACATGTGTGGAATTTATAAATAATTATATTTATTAGTTATTTTTATGCGATAATAAGAAAACAATATTTATATTTTTTTCACCATAGGAGAAATCTTTTCTTTTATGCGTTACTTATTAAAAGTAAATTTATTATAATTATCCTATAATACAATCCACAATAAAAATTATTATAATTAAAATATAATACAATCCACAATAAAATTATTATAATTATCCTATAATACAATCCACAATAAAAATTGTTATAATTATAATATAATACAATCCTACCTCTATAGAACTCATGTATGCATATATTGATAATTTATTGAATCTCAAACCCGAATAGGCCATTTCTTTTTAAGTTGCTCAAAAGGAATAGTAATTGCAAATTGAATCATTCTTTGTGATTCATCCTTTTGATATTAGCATTTAGGGACCACCATCATCATCATCCTGTGTGGCTATATGATTTCTTCATACATAGGAAAGTTTCATCCTACGCCACAATGTTTGTCGTACATATACACTAACATTATTGTCTTGCGTAATTGGATGAGCCTCATACATATATATATGATGTTTGTTTTATTGTCTTGCGTAATTGGATGTTTGTTTTATATATATATATATATACACACGTATATATCTCAACCCATGTGTCTTAATACTCAAGATCTTATTTGTAGCTTATGTAAATTATTTTGTTTCCCGTCGAATTTTGAATGTGTCAATTCTCTCCTGTTACGCCAGACACCATGTTCATATGTATAAAAGATCAGGCTAATCAAAATGGGGTATGTGGGCAACAACTTCGTTGTTCTACCATTCCACATCTGAAATGGTCTGCTACACCTATTGTAAGAAGGTTTCACACCATGTAATTCTCATCAAAATCGATATGTCAACTAAGCTTGCGATTCGCTCATAATGAGCAACCTGGATCGAAACTCGAATGTTCATTTTCTGAAATATTTTTCTATACCTGGGATTTGAATTGTAAATTGTAATGAACGAATTCGTTATTAGAGACAGTAAATCGTGAGTCGCAAGACTCGTATATTTGCTTCGAACTCCGCATTAATATTCTTTAAGACGTTCAATATCATCAATTGCCGTCTCCATTGCCGGCTCCCGGGCTTGGAGTAGAACCCAGTTTGCGATTGCTGCTTCTTTTCTGCTGGAGGTGATCATCTCCGTTGCTGTGATGGGATTTGATGATGTTGACGTTTCTTGCATGAAAATTATGATGAATTATCTGCATGTGACCGACTCCAGGGCTATTACTGGATGTGGAGAGCCGTTGTTCCGCAACCATGGAATTTATGCCTTCGGCTTTGTTCGATGATGCAGACGATTCCATTTTATCAGTCGTTTGGATGCTGGGGTTGAGCCTGAAAGATAACGACTTCTTGTTGGAAGCACTCTTTGAGGACCAGCCGCTTCTGGCGTTTAGGATCTCTTGAACACACCCCAACGGATCTTTCACCATATGACCGTTGGCAATTTGCAAGCTAGATTCGTCGACAAGGGAATTTGGGCTGGGATCAGCGGCCGAAAGACTGTGGGGGGCAATAAACAGGTTATTCTTTTTGAGAATCCTGGCGTTGGTATGGCCAGCAACGAGTAGGAAGGATATCATAATCAGGAGAACCATTATACTGTTCTTCATCATAAAGCTCGGTGTTAGCAGACAAAGGATATGATATGAGAGAGAAGTACAGAGATGTCAGATGAACGTATGGTATCAGATGAGTTTTAACACAGACTATAGGATATTTGACAGATTTGCGGGAAAAGAAGATATGTGAGGCAGTAAGAGAAAACAGGAACACATAGAGTTGGAAGACTTGGATGGGGAACATGGGAAGTAATGCAAATATTTTATAGGCAGTGATATTTAGTAAAGGCACTACTCTCGAGCTGCGGGCGTCACGGCCGACGCTAAAGGGTTAGTGTTCAATGAATCATACTTTCACAAAACGATCAAATTTGAATGGCGGGCTTTATTTTCATTTGGAAGGGTATACATTTAATTTAATTTAATTTAATTTTATTGATAAGTGAATTTGAAATAAATTTATATATAAAAAAAACTGAAAAATAATAAAATAATAGTGAAAATACTAGCATTACATTAATGAAAATATTATTGAAAATTCTAGATTTGAAAATATTAAGAATTTTCTAAAATGTATTTAATTAGATAGAAGCATAAATAGCAATTAATAAGGCATTGATCAGTTGGATGTATGAAAGAATCCATATTTGCTTGCTACAATTATGTGATATTTTTCGTTCAATTTAGGTGAAACATGGTAATTCTCGATTATTGGTGTGACTATGAATATCATTTCTCCTAATATTTATAATAAATATTTGAAGAACATATATATCATTTCTCTTAATATTTATACTAAAATTAAAAGGGAGGACGTTGAACTTACAAAAACTAAGAACATTCAGAAATATCATTAGAAATATCTTCTAGAATTATTCTAATAACATAACGTCTTATATCGGAATCCACGAGGTTCTTCTCCACATTCTTTTGATATTAGGCCAAACATACATCTCTCTATTTGTCTGGGACTTTTCTATCAAACATATAATCCTTGTTGAGAGACAAAGAAAGGACCTTTTAAATTTCATTGTTTAACCTTCTTCCAGCTACCTAGATCTAATTTTTTTATACAAGTAGATGTTAAATCCTAGAAATACATCCATATATGTGATACAATACCATTAAAAAATAATGAATCTGTACCAAAATCCTCCTAACAACACATTTTCACAAAGGACCACCAAAAGGGATGCCTTGTAAAGTCCCTAGCGAGGGCTCCAACACTAGCTTCATTTGTACATGTAGCCTAAAAAACAATCTCATATGAAGAAAACAATGTTACATGATTTGATCACCCTTGTTTGAAAATATGATTATCTGTAACAGTGTAAAACTTTATGGAATTCATCTCACTGCAAAAATTTGGGAATCATGATTGGATAGGACACATAAATAAAGACACACAATGAATTACTTATCTTCATAGCAAAGCATAAGCCAACAGTATATGTTGTTAAACCATTATGCTATGTTAAATCAAAGCCCTTATATGTATTGAAAAAGTGTAAGCTATTTTACTATAAATATTAGCGTCTTTCTTGATGCAGACTTACGTAGGAACACAACAAAATACAAAAATATAAATATTCATATAGATGCAGTAGAAATAAAACTTCATTTCATTAATATAAAAGAGTTGAAATATGCTTACATACAAAAATGGAGATAAACTAGCTTGGATGATGGTACCTTATATCTAAGAAGATATCTGGTGGCTACATGCCTCTGAACTATGCTAATTATGGAAAATCCTAAGCATCTAAAAACCTAACCCTAGGAGATGAAGCACCAAAACTATGTGCCCTGTTTGGGGTAAACTGGTATATCAACTTCCGGGGGTCGTAACTTTGGCATATGGCATTTGTTTGAGGCACACAATACTTTGTTAGAAATATCTATCTGAATAATACAACTTTCATTTCCAGATATCATTCAAATAGTTATGTTTGCACATTTTCCAAAAGAACATCGTCTAGGGCCTCAAAATGGCTCCGGAAATTCAAGACCCAAAAAATGCCATAAATAGTAAATTGTGCTACAGTTAAGGAAACTAAAAAAATGAAAGAAACAGTGGTGGGGATCCAAGTGGAATAGGTGGGTGGCCACCGATATCCACCTGGATCAATTCTCCCCCCTTAGCAAGCAATGATCCCCATTGCATTGAGTGCTGCCATGAGATGGAGACAGTTTTGTTCAACGCGGTCCCTAGTGAGTCACTTTCCTTGGTGCAGGGGTTCGCTTGCTTTGAAAACCCGATAAAATTGGATCTATTGTTGGTGATTATTCTTGATCTGTGTGTCCATGATCTGATCAGTTGTTGCATGTTCCATGCAGGTTAGGTTTAACTCTTTTGGTGTGAGATGTTATGCAATATTTGATGTGTCCGGTAATGGTGGAAAGTATGGTTGAAGGTGGTCCACATTGAACACAGGGTGTAGGCCAATGAATGGTGGGGTGCTAAGCTCAAAATCATTGTCCTCTATAGCCTTAGTGATGGTGTAACCAAAATTTGTCGCCACCCAACAGTCTCATGCCCACAAGAATCAAGCACAGTGGTCAGTGCCATGACCGACGATTGGCTAAGGCAATATAAAACATTATTGGTGTTGCCCTTCTTGTAATTAATGTTAAAATGGAACTGTTGTAGGTATGTTGACCATTTTTTTATGGCGATCGCTCTGCAACTTCCCTTGTGACTATATGAACTATAGAGGTTCGTGGTATTTGTGGATGATTGTTTCCTTCCCTAGAATGTAATGCTTCCATTCACGACAGGCTTGTACAATGGAATATATCTCTTTGTCATAGGTGGGATAGTTTCAGACTATGTCTGAAAGTGTTTCACTGTGATATCCCGCTAGATGCCCTTGTTGAGTAAGAACTACCCCAATAACATATTCGGAGGCATCTGTATCGATCTCAAATGATTGTTGGAGGTCTGGTAATGTGAGCACTAATGTAGAGCAGAGGCGATGCTTTAAATCGACAAATGCCTCTTGTTTGGATTTAGACCAAAAAACATTTTATTTTGCTCCTCCCTTGGTGAGTTGACTCAAGGGCCAAGTGGTATTAGAGAATCCCAACATGAACCTGCGGTAGAAGTTGGCAAGGCCCAGAAAGCTACGCAACTCTATTAGAGTGGTTGGGGCTAAGAAATACCGAATGACTTGTATCATGGCTAGGTTGACATGCATACCCTGCTCATCAATGATGTACCCTAGATATTGAACCTTGGTCATACCAAAAGTGCATTTCTCCAAATTGGAACACAACTTGTGTTGCATCAAGGTTTGGAGGACTTGTCGAATATGGTGGAGGTGCTCTTCCCAACTCTGGCTAAAGATCAAAATGTTATCCAAATACACCACCACGAATTAGTTGGTGAAGGGTTGCAGGATGTTGCCCATCAAGATTTTACTTATATGGAAATCAATGATGCTCATGCATGGCCAACCATGGTTGAACGTCGCATTGTGACGAAGATTGTGTCAATATGAAAATTCATTACGATCAACCATGTTTATTTTAAGGTTTAAAATATTTATCTTAGGGTATACCTTGGGTTTATAATATTAATCTCTTGGGTTCAATATTACTCCCTTGGGTTTATAATCCCTTGTGTTCAAATTATTTACTTGGGTTTATAATCCCTTGGATTTTTAGCATTAATCCTTTGGGTTTATAATATCAATCCCTTCTCTTTATTAATCTTAGGGTTTGTTTTCCTGGGGTATGCTATTACTCATAGGATTTATAATATTAATACTTGGCTTTAATCTAAATCCCTTGGGTTTATCATCGTGATCAACCTTTGTCCAATGTCGCATTGTTACAATGATTTTCTCAATATGAAAACCAAACCTGGTCCAACATTGCATTTTCAACCATTCCTAACCATTGCCTTAATATGAAAATGAACCATTGTTAACCATGTTTATTTTACAGTTTAAAAAAATTATCTTAGGGTTTATATACCTTGGGTTTATAAGCATTTCCAACCATTATAAACCATGGTCCAATCTCACATTGAGACAAATATTGTCTCAATATGAAAATCAACAATGGTCAACGATGATCCAACATCACATTGTGACAAATATTATCTCAATATGAAAATGAACCATGCTAAGCCGGTTTATATACCTAGGGTTTATAATATTAATCCCTTGATTTTATAATATCAACCCATTGGGTTTAATAATATAAGGGTTCATGTTCGTAGAGTAAGGTTTATAATTTTAATCCTTGGGTTTAATATAAAACCCTTGAGTTTATAATCATGGCCAACCTTGATCCAATGTAACATTCTGACAACAATTTTTTCAATATAAAAATCAACCATGGTCCCTCTGCTATATACCTATTGCAAGAAAGTCTCACACCATGTGATTCTGTTCAAAATCGATATGTCAACCAGACTTACGATTCGCTGATAATCAACAACATGGATCGGAACTGAAATGCTCATTTACTTTGGATATCGTTACTCGCAACACTCATATACTTGCTTTGAACTCCGCACCAATATTCTTTATGACGTTTGAAAGCCATCAATTGTCGTCTCCATTGCAGTTCCCGGGCATGGAGAAGAACCCTGCTTGCGTTTATTCCTATTTTTCTCCTCGAGGTGATCATCACCGTTGCTATGATGGGATTTGATGATGTTGACGTTTATTGCTTGAAAATTATGATGAGTTATCTGCATGTGACCGACCCCAGAGCTATTACTGGATGTGGAAAGCCGTTGTTCTGCCACCATGGAATTTACGCCTTCGGCTTTGTTCGATGATGCAGAGCATTGCATTTTATCAGTCGTCGGGACACTCTGTTGGAAGAATGACCGCACCTCTATGGAATCTGTAATTTCCACCCTGGGTGTCACGCCCCTACACCTGCGGTAGTCTTCCAACCGCTTATAGCGAGGTCCGGCACTACCAATAATTTTCTTTTCACCAATACTTACGATTGTAGACTACGCCTAACATTCCACTTTTCGTACTTAGTTTGTGTTTCACAACCAAGTTTTATTAATGTGTTCCTTTACACCAATGAATACCCATACACATTCATTATCAACAACATTATACAAGAGAAATGCACAACAGTATAAAGGGAGGGGCAACTCCCTGGAATATGAGTCTGCCCGAATCAATATATTATACACTCTTCACTTTTACAAAGTACAAGTTAAATCTTGGGAAACCCCAAATTTACACTTAGCCAATTTTCACAACTTCGGAAAACTCGGTTCCCCAGCTCGTCGGCACCTCCACATGGTCGCTGCACGACTCACCAACCCTTCGTTCACCTTGTCGCACGATCGTGTTGTTTTCCCAATTTGAGCACACTTACAAGTCGCCACACACAGGCGCCTCTGCCCGAGACACGCCTCCATTCGCAATCTCAACACTTCCCCAAAAGTCGCACCGTGCACACTTGCACGATGGGCGAGCACTCACCCGAGTCACCCAAGAACCCATGCCAAGTCGTCGCACAAAGCGGGCGCTCCTCCGTTTCACCGTTGGGCACCTTCGCACAAATCGGGCGCCACACACCCGTGCACGCCTCAACCGTCTGTGGAGCGCCACACACCCGTGCACGCCCTCACCCAACCACTGGGCGCTCCTGCCTACGCCTTCACCCAAAACAGAGCTCAACCAAGTCTTCCTCGTGCAGCCCTGCCCAAGAATGGGCACATTCCAACCTGCGCCTCTTCTCCTTAGTTCTGCGCACTTTAGACCTGCACCTTACTCCTTAACATGAGCGAAGATGTTGAGAAAATGAGTGATGTCCCAAATGACTCAACACATCACTTGTTTATACCAAACGTGGGGCGTTGCCTTAGTTGCCCAGCTGACTCGTCCAACGCTCCACACGTCATCGCAAAGTCTCCAAAACGCATGTTGGCTCCTCACAATCGTAGGTTAGCCTCCATACAAGTTAACACATGCTCCCATGTGTATAAACAAGCTCGCCCACCCTTCTATCATGCACATAATACATCACACACTCAAGAGAGAGCTCGCCCATCACAAAATCGCAATCGTTCAGCTCAACCAAACGCTGTCGCACATCGGGCGGAGTTGCAGGTCGTTACATCCTCCTCCACCTAAATTCATTGTCGTCCTCGATAACATACCATCCTGGTAGCTATCCACCAAGATCAAATGTATCATCCATGATGTCCACTCCTCCACATACTGCAAACATCTCTGCAACATATGTAGAACCATCGTCTCCATCATGTCTCATCCCGGCAACCATCTGTCACCAAGATCACCATACCAGGGTATACACCCCATCGGTATGTCATACATCGGGAATCATCTCAATCCATGACCATCGACCACCCTGTCATAATCTCCACATGCTGCTCCCCATCGTGGAAGGTTGGTCCCTCCATCTCAAGCTACATGCTTCCTGCAACATATCGTGTTGGCCTCATCATGTGTCGTCTTTGTGTGAACTGCTGCCATGATACTCCAACACAATGCTAACACATATCTGTACACTACGCATCCCCATGTTTGAACTAGTTTGGTGATCAGTGCAACTGTCACGCTTAAACCATGAGAGTGAACATCCTCATGCCACCATCAGTTGTTTCTCAAAACATCCCGTCACATCCTCAACTCGATCAAGAATCCATCTCCATATAAGTAAACCATGCTCAAGTCCATGAAGTAGCCCTCATCTCATATACAACATGATGTCCATGGTGTCTGGTACTAATGTGCTATATGAAATCAGTCACATCCACCCCAACATCATCATCCATTTGTGTATCTCATCAAAGTGAAGAGATCATCTCTTCAACTCTTGATGTGCCACATTCAGGTCCATGAAGAAACCTCCATCATATCTGCAATGTGCCATCTCAAGTCTTCCATAGAAACAAGTATATACCTGTCTCATCTATCCATGTGTTGCCCACAATCATAGATTAATCAGCTCCCATGTGTCAAATGTGGTTAAGTCTCGACTCAACCCATGCCCAAGTGTTGCCACCAAGGCATCATCATCGCTGTAACTCCATCACCCCAAAGTGTCTCATATCGATCCTCCACATCAAGTCACTCTTTCAAGCCATTCCCACACATGTACTTGAAAGTATGCACCCCATCCTGCATCAAAGTCTTTGACCTCAGCTCCTCAATGCATCAAATCCTCTAAGTCCACCATATATGAAGTCTCCCTGGAAGTCACAACCTCATGTAATCATGAGCTCCATAAGCCATCCAAACCATCACTCTAGCAAGCATACAAGTCTCAGCCCAATGGTCTCTACAAGATGCCTCAGCTCTCCATGTAGTAGGAATGCTCCATAGTCTGCTCACAACTCCATCCAAGTCCATGGACTTGTTGTACATAAGTGCACAACCTCTCCATTGGCTCATAAGAAAAACATCTCCATGTCACACCAGCAAATCCACCTGCACAACATCCCTACCTTCACACTCCTCATTGGATTCCCATAAGTGACATCTCTACAAGTTATCTCGCATAATGTCGCTGCATAAGACTGCCATGCTCTATGTCTCCAACCTGATGTCCATGACTAAGTTGCCCATGTAGTCCAACCAAGTAGACCCATCACAACAATCGATCATCCTCATTCAAGTTTGTAATCTTCAGTCTAGTGAACTCGGTCACCCAACCATATCATCATCATCATGAGTCCCTTCCATCATAGCTCCCCCACTAAAGGTTCCACCAAGACTTGCTCTTGATCTCGGCCATGAGAAGTCCACCCAAGTATCATCGTACCTCAAGTGTGTGCCCTCCTCAATCTGTCCATGAGTCATGCCGAGCACCTAGCCAATTCTCCATGTGGCTAAAGCATGACCCAATCCTCTACAACGATCATCATGTTCCTCCTTTGTCACGGGCCTTTGTACCTTCTACCATAAGGTCACAAACAACCCCAACAAGTCCTACAACAATCAACAATCCTTGCTTCTCCATACAAGGTCTCATCATAGACATCCACGGTAAGATGCTCCCCTGCATCGGCAAACTGGATTTTCTCTTCCCTGCATACGGTCCATCTAACAAATGCTTAAGCGAAACACAAGTATCAATACTTACTTCATCATCGTCATGAGGCTCCTCCATGTGAGTATTCCATTCATCCATGTCTGCAAATTGCACGATCCTCGTCTAACTTGATCAACCTCAAGTTTATCCTTCATCGTTGTCACATCTGCGACATCCTCAACTATCACGGCTTCCTCTTCCTTGTTAGCACAATATACAACTTCATCTTGCCCCATTGTCCAACGAAGTTGAAGAAGTTCGCCTTCGACATTCGTTTCCAAGACTTCAAGCTCATTTCGAATCCGGGGATTCTCTTCTTTCATCCACTTCAACCTGTATAAGGTAAGCAAGAGCTTCCCTTCGCATTCTTTCAAACCTGCCATGGCTTGTCGTTCAACTTGGCCCAAGTGCTAAGCTTCACCCCTACTAAACCTGTTTTACCGTTCACCAGCTTCAACAAGTTCCCTGCAACCATGAACCAGCCCTTGTTCCACTTGTATGTGAAAATTTAGCTTCCTTTATCCACAAGTACCTGCTTCCACTGTCACGAGCAACCTTTCTTCGATACCAACTGTCACGCCCCTACACCTGTGGTAGTCTTCCAACCGCTTATAGCGAGGTGCGGCACTACCAATCGTTTTCTTTTCACCAATACTTACGATTGTAGACTACGCCTAACATTCCACTTTTCCTACTTAGTTTGTGTTCCACAACCAAGTATTATTAATGTGTTCCTTTACACCAATGAATACCCATACACATTCATTATCAACAACATTATACAAGAGAAATGCACAATAGTATAAAGGGAGGGGCAACTCCCTGCAATATGAGTCTACACGAATCAATATATTATACAATCTTCACTTTTATAAAGTACAAGTTAAATCTTGGGAAACCCCAAATTTACACTTAACCAATTTCACAACTTCGGCAAACTCGGTTACCTAGATCGTCAGCACCTTCGCACGGTTGCCGCACGACTCAGCAACCCTTCGTTTGCCTTGTCATATGATCGTGTTGTTTGCCCAACTTGGGCGCGCCTCCAAGTCACCACACATGGGCGCCTCTGCCCGAGACACACCTCCGTTCACAATCTCAACACTTCCCCAAAAGTCTCACAGTGCACACTTGCACGACGGGCGGGCGCTCACCCGAGTCACCCAAGAATCCGTGCCAAGTCGTTGCACAAATCGGGCGCTCCTCTGTTTCACCATTGGGCACCTTCGCAACTCCATAGTCTGCTCACAACTCCATCCAAGTCCATGGCCTTGTTGTACATAAGTGCACAACCTCTCCATCAGCTCATAAGAAAAACATCTCCATGTCACCCTAGCAAATCCACCTGCATAAGACACATCTGCGACATCCTCAACTATCACATCTTCCTCTTCCTTGTTAGCACAATCTACAACTTCATCTTGCCCCATTGTCCAACCAAGTTGAAGAAGTTCGCCTTCGAAATTCTTTTCCAAGACTTCAAGCTCATTTCAAATCCAGGGATTCTCTTCTTTCATCCACTTCAACCTGTATAAGGTAAGCAAGAGCTTCCCTTCGCATTCTTCCAAACTTGCCATGCCTTGTCGTTCAGCTTGGCCCAAGTGCTAAGCTTCACCCCTGCTAAACCTGTTTTACCGTTCACCAACTTCACCAAGTTCCCTGCAACCATGAACCAGCCCTTGTTCCACTTGTATGTGAAATCAACTTCCTTTATCCGCAAGTACCTGATTCCACTGTCACTTCGTCACGAGCAACCTTGCTCTGATACCAATTGTCATGCCCCTACACCTACGATAGTCTTCCAACCGCTTATAGCAAGGTGCGACACTACCAATCGTTTTCTTTTCACCAATACTTACGATTGTAGACTACGCATGACATTCCACTTTTCCTACTTAGTTTGTGTTTCGCAACCAAGTATTATTAATGTGTTCCTGTACACCAATGAATACCCATACACATTCATTATCAACAGCATTATACAAGAGAAATGCACAACAGTATAAAGGGAGGGGCAACTCCCTGCAATATGAGTCTACATGAATCAATATATTATACAATCTTCACTTTTATAAAGTACAAGTTAAATCTTGGGAAACCCCAAATTTACACAGCCAATTTTCACAACTACGGCAAACTCGGTTGCCCAGATCATCAGCACCTCCGCACGGTCGCCGCACGACTCACCAACCCTTCGTTCGCCTTGTCGCATGATCGTGTTGTTTGCCCAACTTAGACGCGCCTCCAAGTCACCACACATGGGCGCCTCTACCTGAGACATGCCTTCATTCACAATCTCAACACTTCTCCAAAAGGCGCACTGTGCACACTTTCACAACGGGCAGACGCTCACCCGAGTCACCCAAGAACTCGTTCCAAGTTGTCGCACAAATCGGGCGGTCCTCTGTTTCACCGTTGGGCACCTTCGCATAAACCGGGCGCCACACACCCGTGCACGCCTCAACCATCCATCGGGCGCCACACACCCGTGCACACCCTAACCCAACCAGCGGGCGCTCCTGCCCGCGTCTTCACCCAAAACCGAGCTCAACCAAGTGTTCCTCATGCAGCCCTGCCCAAGAATGGGCGCATTCCAACCTGTGTCTCTTCTCCTTAGTTCTGCGCACTTTAGACCTGTACCTTAGTCCTTCACATGAGTGAAGATGTTGAGTGAATGAGTGATGTCCCAAATGACTCAACGCATCACTTGTTTATACAAAACGTGGGGCGTTGTCCTGGCTGCCCAGTCGACTCGCCCAACGCTCTACATGTCATTGCAAAGTCTCCAAAACGCATGTCGGCTCCTCACAATCATAGGTCGGCCTCCATACAAGTTAACACATGCTCTGATGTGTATAAACAAGCTCGCCCACCCTTCTATCATGCGCATAATACATCGCACACTCAAGAGAGAGCTCGCCCAACACATAACCGCAGTCGTTCAGCTCAACCAAACGCTGTCGCACTTCGGGCGAAGCTGTAGGTTGTTACACTAGGGATCCTAGTTACTGATTTGTAATGTTTACCAAGACCTGCAGGTTTTGGTGTAATGGCAAACCTCCACATGGTATTGTCTATAGTCTGTTCTGCTTAGGGACAAAACTGCAAATCAGTGACCCGATCATGTACTAAGTCTCTGATGTAGTGCATATGGATCTCTATGTGCTTCGTCTGCTGCTGCTGTACTGGATCCCTGCAAAATTTGAGATTGCTCTGGTTGTCACACCAGATGACAATGGGCTGGTGGAACTGGACGCCTAACTTAGTGAGGAAGTGTTGTAGCCACAGAGCCTGAATGGTGATGTTGACTACTCCTCTGTACTCGGCCTCAGCTGAAGAGAGAGTAATAGCAGCCTACTTCTTACTCGACCGACAGATAGGGCCAGATCCTAGACTGAGTGAATATCCGGAGGTGAACTTGCGATCAATGTTATCTCCTGCCCAATCAGAATCTGTGAAGCCAAGAAGATTCAATGCAGTGCCTGCTGCATAGTGAATCCTAAAGGTGATGGTGCCCTGCACATATCGGAGGATGCGCTTGGTAGCATTCTAGTGTAAGCTCATGCGGCTCCTGCATGTATCTGGAAACTGCCCCTACTGCATATGAGAGATCTGGTCTGGAGTGGGTGAGGTACAATAAGTTCCCCACTAGCTGTCGGTAGAGAGTG
>APFE031672568.1:190407-201793 GCA_000404065.3 Pinus taeda | reverse complement strand
ACCCCACCCTTGAAGATCAAAAGTATCTCTCTATTCTAACTAGCTCAAAAAAGAAAATTAATATAGCAAAGATTAGAACGAATTCTCGTGAGCTCCATAGTGAAACTGGCCACTAGGTAGTTCCTAAAACGCCGTGGATAGAAAGGATCTGCCATATTTGTGAGAATAGGAGCATCGAGGATGAAAACCACTTCCTCTTAGAGTGTCCTACATACAACCACATTAGATCTCAATTTCACAACCTTTGTTACAATACTGACCTTCCTAGCCTTTTACAGTGCCAAAATTATAGTGATCTCGGGAGGCTTCTCTCCAAGCTTTTTGAGCATAGGAATAAAATCTTAAATCAAAATAAATAATTTGTCTTTTTTAGGTCCGATAGATCATTGTTTGGTCTCAGCGGACGTTAACCATCATCATCATCATCATCATCATATATATATAATTATATTTATTATATATTATTAAGATTTAATAATTAATACTAATAAATAAATAAAATATAGAAATAAAATAATAATAAATTTTAGTTCCACCTTATAATAAATAATATAATAATAATATTTACCATTTTATTTTAATTATAGTATTTATTATTAATATTAATATTATATAATGATAATAAATACTTTAGTAATAATAATGTTAACATTAACAAATAATATAATGCAATTGATATTATATATAATGATAATAATAATAAATAAAGGAATAAATAGAATAATTAAATAAAATTCAGGTCCCTCACCTTGGACCTGGTCATACCTAGCTGTTAGAGGTCCTATTTAACCGTTTCTTAGTCAAATTTAGCTGTTGGAAGCGTGTTGTCCCTATTTAACTCATCGATCAGATCGGATCTTCAACTTGTCCCGACGATGAACCACACTGGTTGGTTCGAAACGCGTCGACAAATGATTTGTTATGTGATTTTGCCGAAATTATTCTCACAAACAATAATCCAAATTTATTAAATTCAATAATATTAATATTATAATATATTAATATTAATATTAAATATCATAGTATATTATAATGTCAATATTAGATTTAATGATGTTTTCTACCTCGCATGATAACAAAATTTATAATAAAGCTATATCAAATTAATATTTTTAAATGTTACAACTTTAATGTGGAAATATTTGTGTCCTTAAAGATTTTAATATATCCCTATAATATGGATTTTCCTTTTAAAAATTCATTTTACAAATTTATAGTTAAAAGAATATTTAAAGATTTTGGAGGAAGATTTTCCATTCTTTGTGTTGAATTAACATTTTTCCTTTGATTTAAGAAATGACATTGGCTTTAGTAAAGATTAAAAATGTTTAAAATTTTACTCAATCTAGAATTTTAATGTCATAAAAATTTTTGTTAAAGGTAGATTTATGTTCCATTCAAATTAGGTATATGATAAAGGAACTATTTCAAATTCAGGTATATGATAAAGGAACTATTAAAAGTATGGGATAATTTACTATCTATTCAAATACATAGATAAATTTTAATAATTAATTACAAAGTTATATATAATTTAAGAATGGCCAACATTAGCGAATTTTTTTATTATTATTTTTTGAGGATGTGTCATACTTACACATGAGGGTCATAGTGGGCTGTAGAATGTGCCTCTCGATGCAACCAATTTAGATCCATCTATCACCGGATCTATCATGCACCAAGAGGGATCAAATCCCTCAAGGTGAAAACCTTCTTTTTGGAGCATAGAACTTGAGAAAAGGTTTGCACCTCGAGGGATTTTATCCCTTCAGGCACATGATAGATCTGGTGTTAGATGGATCTAAGCTAGTTCCAGTTGAGGGAAACAATGTCACAATTTTAGATTATCATTATTATGTATGTGTTTTAGGTTAACTTAAAAAATCACATTATGTTTTCTTTGCTTGGCATGACCATATCATTATCTTAATTTAGTCTGTGTTGCCTGCCTTGAATGAATTGTACATGCTTGTTTTGATGCTTTGAGTGGTTTGTGTGTTTATGTGTTTAGATTTGGATGATAATGTTTTTGGTTGTTACAATTGTTGTGTTATATTTTTATATGTGTATGTAATTGTCTATTAGTAATTAGTTTGTGATAAAGAAGAGAGACAATCTTGTCAATAGTTTGTAGGAGGATTGATATTGCACATCTATTTCATTTAATTTTATGTATCACAACTTCTAACAACTAATTAATTCTAAATACTGTATCTCCAGGTATTACTAAATATATCTTGAAGAGTAGTTTTAATAATTTATTGCATCAAGATTACTCTTGAAATAATTTTTTTCTTTGCTAATGTTTCAAATAATTTATTTCCTTCAAGAATATTTTGATGATTTTTTTTTATCTATAGTCTATTCAACGAAGTCAAGAAATAATGTATTTTTAATTTATTTTTTAATGAGTGGCTAGGAATTATAAAATCTTTACATTATTTGTTTCTCCAAACAATTATCACATCTCCTTCAAGAATATTTTAATTTGTTTTAAATGTTTATAAATATATCTTTTCCTCTTATAAATATTATGAATACATTATTATATGCAATTATCTATTATTAATTTTGAATATATGTAATTGTCTATTAGTAATGAGTTGGTGATGTAGAAGGAAGATGATCTTATCAAGGATTAATTTTCACTTTGCAGTAGGATTGATTCTCCACACCTATTTCATTTTAATTCTATGTATCACAACTTTTGACAACTAATTAATTCTTAATAGTTCCATTTTAGGTATTACTATATATCTTGAAAACATCTTTTCTTAATAATCTACAATGTCAATATTAACAACATCTAATGCGGCTATTGCAAGCAATCAAATAAGATTGGAAAACAAAATCTACGCTAAAACCAATGCATCTAATGCAAGCAATCAAATGAGATTAGAAATCAACATGTACACTAAAATCAATGCATCCAGTGAAAGATGTCAAATAGGATTATAAATATAAATGTACATTGAAATAAATCCATCTAGTGCAAGCAATAAAAAAAGATTAGAAATCAACATCTACATTGAAATCAATGCATCTTGAGCAAGCAATAAAATAGAATTAGAAATCGACATCTACATTGAAGTCAATGCATCTAGTGCAAGCAATTGAATAGAATTCTAAGAAAACATCATCTACACCAAAATCAATGCATCTAGTGCAACAAATATTCTTCCCTCCCTCTCCCCTCTATCTATTCTTAAAAAATATTTTTAATAATTCACAGTCTTAAGATTAAGAACATCCAATCCATCTAATGCGAGCAATCAAATAGGATTAGAAAACATCTACACTGAAATTAATGTGTATAATGGAAACAATTAAATAAGATTATAAATCAACAGTGACACTAAAATCAATACATCTAGTGCAAGCAATCAAATATAATTATAAATCAAAATCTACACTGAAATCAATGCATTTAGTGCAAGCAATCATATACGATTAGAAATCGCCATCGACATTGAAATCAATGCATCTAGAGCAAGCAATCAAATAGGATTATAAATAAGCATCTACACTAAAGTCAATACATCTAATACAAACAATCAAATATAATTAGAAATCAATATCTACACTGAAGTCAATGCATATCGTTCAAGCAATCAAACTGGGTTATAAGTCATCATTGACACTGAAATCAATGTTTCTTGTGCAATAAATATTCTTTACTCTATCCCCCCTCCATCTATACTATATGTCCCTTCATCTCTCCTTATTTGTCTCTCTATATCACCACCCCAAACACACATACTCTGTCTCTCTCCATATCTATATATATATAATATATATATATATATATATATATTATATATATATATATTATCCCTCCCTCCCTCCCTCGCCTCTAATCTCTCCTCTCTCCATTCTTCCCTAATCTTCACTGCCAATCTATATATCTATCTCCCTTTGCCTCTTCTTTGTCTCTCTATATCACTCCATAGCATAACACACTCTTTCTAACATATCTAATTTATATCTCCCTCCCTCGTATTCTCTCCTCCCTCCTATTCCTCCCTCCTCCCTCCTCCCTTCTATTTTTCTCCCCTCTTCCTCTCCCTCTCTCCCCCTTCTATTTTTCTCCCCTCTTTCTCTCCTCCCTCCCTCTCTCCCCCTTCTATTTTTCCCCCCTCTTTCTCTCCTCTCTCCCTCTCTCTCTCTCTTTCCACTTTTCTCTCTTTATGTATTTCTTCTTACCTACCTCTCTCCCCCCCTCCAACTCACTCTCCCTCCCTCCCTCTCTCCTATCTATATTGTCCTCTCCCTCTTACTTTCTTTCTGTCCCTTTCTCACCCACTTCACTCTATTTCCCCCCCATCTCTCTTTTCACCCTCCAACTCTGTCACTATCTCCCTGATGAGCCTCATCATTGGGTAGCTATATGGACCTTAATACACCTCCAAGCTTGTTTAAATCAACTCTTTTCATAATTACTTACATATTTTGCTTATATTTTTCTTAATGAGATGAGTGAAAGTGAGATGTTATGCCTAGTGGACTAATGTGCATTGGTTGCAGGTTTTCGAGAGAAAATCATGGAAATTTTGGATAATTAAGGGCAGAAACTGGATTGAGACAAGGAGGAGAGATTGTAGGAGATATGTCCTCCTCATTTACTCCTCCCTCATTCGAATATTCCTCCATCAAATCACACTAGCTCAAAGTTGCAAGCAGCCGAGTCATGAAGATCAAAAGGCAATCGAGCTAGTGACAGTTAAAGAGCCAATTCATCTTTAGTTTGGAAGCCGAGCCTCCCTAGACTTAAGGAAGTTGTTGGAGACTTCAGTTGTATAAATAAGGAGGCTTAGAGCCTCATTAGGATTCGTATTTTTGATGTAAAATCACTAAGCATTTTTCGAGTTCAAGACTTGTGGAAGACATTGTTATGTAATTTTCTGATATGATAATGAGAATGAGCATTTCCTTGATCCAACACTGAGTTGACTCAGAGGAATGAAGATCTTGGGTTAGGGCCGAACCCTAGCAGCAAAGGCTCCTCTTCTTGTATTTGTATGCTTAGTTGATTTCATAGATTAATGGTTGAATTATTCTTAGCTTTATCTCATTGCAAGTAGTTGTGGATTAGATTAGTTTGCTTCCAATTGTGCATTGATTTAGTAGTAGCTTAGAAGGATAAAGGGATACCAAAAATATGTTAGTAGGTGTATTTGGCCTCACTCCTCCCTTCAGGGACCATGGTTTGAGGAAACAAATCCTATGCAGCCACAAAAAGACAGAATTTTTCTATTAACTTAGGCTAACATTTTACCAGTTTTCAAGAATAGGATTTAGTTGTCATTTCTGATATTTTTAGCCTTGCATTAGATCTCATAAAGGTTTTAAATTATTATGCAAGTTTTTCCATGCATGAAATAGGAAACTAGAAAATGAAATTATGTTTTCTCTAGTTGATTGAAAAGCTTTCTTGTTTGACATGATTCATGGATAAATGTTAGTGATTGATGCAGTGCAGGAGTTTCAGTAGTGCAAAGAGATTTCATGACCAGCAACCCCATCCTAACCTCATCCATCCTTGGTTATCACTTTTTCCACTAAGTCCCTCACCAAATTCATCATTCCTTAAGAACATTCCTCCAGGCTTGTTGAAAAAATCAAACCATCTCACAAACTATGTTTTGAGCACTAAAGGAGTCCTACTCACTCCCTTGCCTCATTTCACCCACCATTCACCTTCCCTAATCCCTACACCACCTTCCAAATCCCTCCTCTTGCTCTTGGTCGGATCCTGTAGGAGCATTAGGACATCCTGTAGGTCGACCTTTAGTGGCCTGTTTTGAGGCTGAGTAGAAAAAGCACCTAGTAAGATAGGATAAGACCCCTACTTGCCTCCCAAGCCATCTAACAATTCACCATCATCCCTAATCCATCTGCCACATCACCAAGAGAAGTTAGCATTCACATTTTCACACAAAAAAGACAAAAATGAAAAAGAGTCATTGTGTTCATTTACATGCACAACAGTAGAATGTTTGGATGTTTCAAATTGCATGCCTAGGACAAGAGGATTACACACATGTTAACTAGCATTCTTTTGAAGCAAATCCTCTTAGCAATTAGTTAGATAAATGGTGTGTTTAAGCATTTGATTTCAGTCTTTTCCTTACTACATTAGACAAGATTTCATTTAGTATAAATTTCCCTTTTCCTCATTGGTAATCAAGCTTCTTCTGAATCAATAGAAGGCTAGTTTGAGAAACCATAGTGGTCTATCACGAGCTTAGAAATGACAAATATTGGACCCATTTCATCTACTTGTGTATACAACACTGTCACCTCCAAGTTTGTACGAACCCCGGGTTGATAAAGTAAAGTTGGTAGCCCCAGGAGTTGCAAAATTCTTGCTGCAATATTGGTGCTCATCACTTTTTGGTGTCGTTGCCAGGGAGGTGTCTGAGTAAGATGTGATTTCTGCTTTCTTTCTTCCATTTCTTATCTCTGACATTCTATTATTATCTTTATTTCTGCAAAAGTAATTGTAAGTTAGTTTTCTTTCTTTTCCATTCTGCAAGTGATATTTCATTCAAGCAATTAGTTTTCATTCAGTTTGTGATTTCAATTCTACAGTTAGTCTTAAAGCTTGAAAAAACACAAAACAAAAACACTTCTTTCATTCCTCGTAGGAATAGGGATAACTTACGGAAATTTCTACCAAATACCCCCACCACTTTAAACAGTTAACCTTCCCTCTTCTTCGATGGCTATGAATTGGAGGACCCCTTAGGTGAACAATCAGAGATATTTGAAGAGCCTACAGGGGGAGAAGAAGAAGGAGAACCCATTCCCACTGACCAAATGGCCGAAAATAGAAATGACCAAGGAGATAGGAGGGTGCCTTTCCCATTAGAGAAACTAATGGGGATACCAAGATGAAAAACATAAGCCCCTCTGCTCTTCCTCATTTCCATGGCCTGACCTCAGAAGATCTAGACACTTTCATGTTTGATTTTGTTATCATATGCATAACTTATGATTACACCACTGATGAGCAGAAGTTGAAACTATTCCCATCCACTCTCAAGGATGCAGCTCTGGGTTGGTTCATGGGTTTACCTGGGGATAACATCACAAACTAGGCTAGGTCCAACAAGCCTTCAACAACAAGTATCGAGACTACTGTAGGTTCAAAGACACTAAAGAGGAAATTTTTAGGATGACCTTGGGGCATGATGAATCCCTAGAGGATTATGAAGAAAGATTCCAGCTTAGCTACAAAAGGGCCAGGTGTACACTTGATCTTGAGTCACTGAAGCTAGTCCTACTCCGAGGGGTAAGGGAAGATCTTCTGGATACCCTAAACCTGCTAGCAGGAGGGGACATCTACTAGCTACCCTATGAAGATATCAAGATTGTCTTTAGGAATCATTCTAGGGCATCTCGGAAAAAGGGTAGGGGTAGTCAACCAATGGCCATTCCATCCTCTTCCAACACATCATTAAAAGGTGAAATTGGAAATATGTTGGAATATTTCAAGAGTGAAATGTTGCAAACCTTTGCCCTATAGATGGACACCATGCACATAAAGAGAAAGTAGGAGGAATCAGAAAGAGCATTAGCTATCTTATTCCCTAGATGTATAAGGAGGCACCCTAGGAATGAATGTCCATTAAATCTGATTGAAATCTGCTTGGTATTTGAAGAAAAGCACTCCACAGACAAGTGCCCTTCTCTACCTGGACTAAAAGTTGTGTATCGGGGGGCTGAAGGGGTGACTGAAGAACTCTGCTACATAAATCAAAGGATACCTCATGGGCCTCGGCCATACCAACAGGGGATGCAAGGGAAATCCCATGCATATTACAATCCTAACCAGAACACGTCCATCCCCTCTTTGGGACCCCCTGCTCATCCCTCCTGGCCTACACCTCCTCCTTGGTCGTTTGCACCTCAGTACCATTCCTAGTCGACTAACCAGTCATTTCATCCATATACTCTACCACAACCTTAGTGGAATGCACCACCCCAGGGGTGGAGGCCCCCATACAACAATGCTCCAGCTTTATTGCCTTCACCACCTACTCAACCACAAATTTTACACCCTGCTCCACCTAAACAACCTCAAATGCCTACCCAACCAGATCCAAACCCAAACAACTGACAGGCACAACACATATATAGTGGAGAGACATCTTATCTTACTTATGCTGTGGAGATTCAGGAAATCAACCTGAGATCTGGGAGAGTACTTCCGGACGACCAACCACCACCTCAACCTAGGGAGAGTGAGGAGAAAAGAGAGGAAAGCATGCCTAGAGTGAATCCACCACCCTTTCTTGAGAAATTAACTCATCCAATCTAGCCTACCCCAAAAGAGAATGAACTTCTAGTTGAATTGAAAAATCTACATGTCAAAATTCCACTTCTCCAAGCCATCAAGGATGTACCTATTTACAACAAGTTGATTAAAACGAAGTGTTTCAAACATCCAGGGAGGCGAAAAAGAGACACCCCCTACCATTAATGTCATTGGACAGCTGTCCGACTTAATGTTGGGGCAGGTGATTTGCCAAAAGTATTTGGACCCTTGAAGCCCTGTAGTAGATGTGCACATTAATGGAACCATTGTCCCACACACTTTTATTGATCTTGGGGCTGCCATTAATGTAATGAATAAGGACACCATGCTCAAGCTCAATCTCCAGGGTTCATTAAGAAAGACCACAACAGTCTTGTAACTTGCAAACCGTTCCATAGTGACCCCTAAGGGGATTGTTGAGGATGTGATGATCTCCATTGACTCTTGGGAGTACCATGTAGACTTCCTAATTATCCAGCCTAAGGCCAAGCTTACTGGTTATCCTCTCATACTTGGGAGCCCTTGGTTAGCCACTGTCGATGCCTACATCAGCTACATGGCTAGAAATATGACTATAAAAGATGGGCCTCTCTCCAAGAAATTAGTCTTGTACCCTCCTACTCAGCCATCTCTATAACATGACTTACCTTTATGGTAGAAGAGGAGGAAGAAGATGAAATCTACTCATCCCAACTCTATACCTTAGAAACAACCTTAGGGGGAGGAAAACCGGATGAAGATGATTTGATTGAACACATACTCCAAAGTCCAACTCCCAGCACCTTGTCCTTAGAGGAAGTAGTAAACGAAACCAAGAGAAACCATCCGATTGATCTATGCTTAGCTGACTCAAACCCTGCTCATGTCAAAACAATAGAATTCGGCCCTGAAATAACTTTGAAACTCAACCCCTCTTTTTTTGTACACCAAGAAGAAAAGTTGTGCAACATGCTAAAGGAACATTTGGATGAATTTGCTTGGAGTTACAAGGAAATGAAGGGAGTGCACCCCTCGATGTGTACTCACCACATTTATATCAAAGAAGGTTGCAAACCAATTCAACAACCCCAAAGGAGAATGAATCCGGCTCTCAAGGATATAGTCAAAGATGAACTTAAAATATTGCTGGATGCAGGATTCATTTACCCTATCTCAAACAGTGAATGGGTTTCGCCTTTGGTGTTGGTTCCAAAGAAAAATGGGAAGTCGAGGATTTGTGTCGACTACAGAGAGTTCAACAAAGCAACAAAGAAGGACCATTTCCCTCTACCTTTCCTTGACCAAGTGCTAGATGGCCTGGCATGGAAGAAGTTTTTCTCTTTCCTAGATGGGTTCAACGGGTACAATCAAATCCAGATTAGCCTAGAAGACCAAGATAAAACCACCTTCAACTTGTCCTTGGGGTACTTTCACTTATAGGGTCCTTCCTTTTGGCCTACGCAATGCCCCTACCACTTTGCAAAGAGCAGTCCTGATTATCTTTGTCAAGCTAGTCCATGATGCAGTAAAAATTTATATAGATGATTTTACACCCTATGAGTGTGATTTCTAGGAGGCTATGTCCAAATTGGGTAAGGTGCTGAACAAATTCATTGAAATGAACATGTCCCTTAGTCCCAAAAAATGTGAGTTCTTGATGACTGCAGGGACTATTCTATGTCACTCAATATCCCAGAAAGGACTGCAGGTGGACCCAAATAAGATAGCCATCATCCAAAGGTTCCCACCTCTGAAAAAGCAGAGGGACGTCAGAAGTTTTCTCGGTCTAGTAGGATACTATCAGAGATTCATAAAAAACTTCAACAAGTTAGCTTCTCCTTTATTTGGGTTATCGGCCAAAGACTCTGAATTTTTATGGTTAAAAAGATGTCAGGAGGCCCTGGACACCCTGAAGGACAAGTTGACCACTGCACCTATTCTCTGAGGCCCAAATTGGGCCCTTCCTTTCCATATACATGCTGATGCTTCTCATAAATCCATAGGAACAACTCTAGGCCGGATGGATGACATCTTACCTTATGCCATTTACTTCATCAGTAAGAATTTGTCAAAGGTTGCACTGAACTACACAGTGACTGAAAAGGAGCTCCTAGCTGTTGTGCATTCATTGAACAAATTTAGGCATAACATTACAAGTTACCAAACATTTTTACATACTGACCATGCTGCAATTAAATACTTGATGAATAAACCTGACGTAAATTCCTGGATTATTAGATGGTTACTTTTATTACAACTTTTTGATCTAACCATTATTGATAAGCCTGGCAAGTGTAGGTTTTAACCCTATACAGAAATTACCTGCATAAGAATTCTAAAACACGGAAAATAAACAATGCGAGAGCATAACACATAAAAACCATATACATAGATATTTTCCCTTGGATCCCAAAACCGGGACTACCAATTTGATTTTTCATTATATTTTTTTCAATGTTACAATACTATTTATACATGCCGAAGCATCCGATACCATGGACTGAAAACCATTGCGTCCAAAACCATGGACCGAAAACCATAGGTAGGTTTTCCCAACCTAATATAGGGTCCAAAAAAAAATTTCCCGGGGCGCTGCCCCAGACCCCGTAGAGGGGGGCTACCCGCCCCCCTCAAACCCCCCAGACAAGGGGGGTTGTGACCCCCCCGTTGCACAATCGATGCAACAAAAGGGCGGCTCCATGCCCCCTCTAACCCCCCGGTTCACTACGTAGGTTAGTTGTGGAAAGAATATAACACAACCCAACATTCTCCCACTTCTTGTTTTCTTTCCACAGGGGGCCACAGGAGAGCTTACTCATTTTTCCAGCCCTGAAACTCTCATTGTTTCTCTACACCAGGAGAACTTCTCAGAGCTCATAGATTTTGTCAATGCATCTACAGTATTCTTCAAAGTGTCCACCTTTACCAGCAACACCATTTTTTCTTCTATCATATCCCTCACAGAGTGATACTGAAAATCGATGTGCTTTGTCTTTGAATGATATGCAGGGTTCTTTGCCAAGAAAATTGCACTTTGGCTATCACAGTCTATCCTTATAGCTTCCTGTACTAACCCCATACTTGAAC